>JASANB010007226.1:0-231023 GCA_030248155.1 Sabatieria punctata | reverse complement strand
AAGATAGGGTCTAGGGTGTCACGTACTATACTACTCTTTTATCCCTTGTAATTGCATTTGTAGTATAGTACGTGATACACTAGACCCTGTCTTGGACGTCTCATACTAGTCCAAGATAGGGTCTAGGGTGTCACGTACTATACTACTCTTTTATCCCTTGTAATTGCATTTTAGTGGAAATGCAATGTCTGCGCAGACACAACATTAACAGTGCGACATCGGTCAATTTTCGAGCATGGCAATATGCCACCGAATAAGGTTTTAAAGCTGCTGTTCATCTGGTCTCACAGTCCTGCAACAAAAATATCCCAAGTTGAGCAAGAAATTGGCGTATCGCACGTTTCTGAGGTAGAGGCCTACAATGCCTTTCGTGACCTCTGCCAACAATGGTATTTCACAACCAACACTAAATTGCAAATTCAATTGCAAAAAATGTTTAGGTGTGAGGACCACTTGAGACCATTTAGAATGGGTGGCCCTAATACCATTGTAGAAATTGACGAGTCTGTTTTTTACAAGACAAAGTACCAAGTTGGCAACAAATGATGTACTGGATTCGAGAATACTACCCAGTAGCTTGACGTTTGCTTAAATAATAAAATTCTTGAAGTGTAAGTGTCGAATTCATTAAAACGCTCTCAGAAGAATGTATACAAGTGCAGCAACTTCAGAGACAGGCAGGCAGCCATTACTCCCCTAATACTGTTATTTTACTATAGTATAGTAAAACAAAAATTAGTAATACTAGTGGTATTTTACTAGTAGTAAAATAATAGTAAAAAGTAAAATTAAGACCCAATAGTAAAGTAAAAATTAAATTAAATTGACAAAGACCGTCAATAGTAAAATGATAATTTTACTACTATTTTACTAGTTTTTGGTGGATTCCAGCCAAATTCGTAATCAATTTTGCAATAAAAGATGTGTGGATACACTTTTGTCAGTCGAATTTTACACGGTTTTGTCTCTAAGATTCTTGAGAACCTCATATCATGATCAAATTTAGCAACGATTTAGCACCAACATTAGTTATTCATAAGATCTTGGCGCCATTGATGCAAAATTGCCCCTAACGACTAGTAAAATCGTAGTAAAATAGTAGTAAAATTAGTAGAATTATTAGTAAAACAAAAATTAGTAAAATCGGAACTGCTTGGTAGTAAAACAAAAATTAAAATTAAATTGACAGGCTGAATTTGTAGTAAATTTAGTAAATAGTAAAATAAAAATCCACTAGTAAAATAACAGTATCCCCTAAAGTACAATAGAGTGCCATTACTCCCCTAAAGTACAATAGAGTGCCATTACTCCCCTAAAGTACAATAGAGTGCGATTACTCCCCTAAAGTACAATAGAGTGCGATTACTCTCCTAAAGTAAAATAGTAAAATTGGAGCGTCAAATTTATAAAGGCAGTGAGAAAGTTCGCGGCGGGCGCCTTTTACGCGGCCGAAATCCGTACTAGCCATTACTCCCCTAAAGTACAATAGTAGCCCATTACTCCCTTAAAGTACAATAGTAGCCCATTACTCCCCTAAAGTACAATAGAGTGCCATTACTCCCCTAAAGTACAATAGAGTGCCATTACTCCCCTAAAGTACAATAGAGTGCCATTACTCCCCTAAAGTACAATAGTAGCCCATTACTCCCCTAAAGTACAATAGTTAAAACGGGTACGATATGGAATTAGTGAACCTTTTCCCCCACCAAATGATTACTCCCCTATAACGGCGAAAATGTCCGGATAGTTGAATAGTGCCGGAAAAGTTTGCGCTTGGGCTAAAATATGGAATTATACACCCGTAACCAGCTGCCCGAGTTTAGCATGTTCTGTTCCCCCTTTTACATAAATACAGACAGCCTTATGGCGGATTTATACTTCTGCCATCATGATGACATGGCACTGGCCAATAGGCGTTGTGGATGGGCGTGCTAAAAGCAGTGGCGCATCCAGGATTTTGGAAAGGGGGGTGTAAAATTTTGAAAGTGCCTGGTTGGGCCGCTGCTCAGCCAGGGTAAGAAAATTTAGCAAAATTAGCTTTTAAAAACGCGTTTAAAACGCATTCCGAGCTTAAAATTAACAGAAATTACAAGTTTTGTAGTTTATAATGGTCTGGTTCGGCTTCTGCCCGACCAGGGTGAGAAAATTTTGAAAATTTAGCCTTCAAAAACGCATTTGGAAGGCATTCTGAGCACAAAATAGACAGTTTTAGTACATAATTCATTAGTTTCATATATTTTTGACAGTCGTTTTCTTCATACCTCCACCACAAAGGCTGGTGTACCCACCCTACACCTCCTGGATACGCCACTGGCTAAAAAGTGCCAGTGCGGTCATGATGGCAGAAGTATGAATCGGCCTTTATACGGCTAGTCTAGTACTTAGCTTCGGCTGTTTAGAAATAAGACAAAGGTTGGCGAGGGCAGGTTGACAATATTAGCTCATCAGTACTAGATCAGTGTGAGGGCACAGAAACTATTGCTCCGGCGAATCACATTCTGTTGTGTGAGAAGTGAAACGTTGCTTGCTTACTTGCGGCTCAGCAGTAACATGGCACACGAGAGGTCGCGAGAAAAGTTATTCAACTGTTGGCGTATCATTAACGAGCACTCTAACTTCGATTGATCCACTCGCAGCACGAGGCCAACAAACCTACCGTACAACATGGTTGACAAAATGCAACTTTATGAATTTAGAATATGTAGATGGCTATGTACGCACGTACAACAAAACAAGCAACACTGGAAAATTCAGAAGCATCCGACCGACATACTGTAAATACTGTACGTACATGCATAGAGTAAGTGTCTACACTGTATCAGACACACTTTGTCCACACTCTCAGAAATCAATTTGCGCACAGCTGTGGATGTTTTTGGTGGCAATCTTTCACAGCTTCGCGAACACTTTTTAGGAGGGGATCTAAAACACGTTAACTGGGAGAAATGTAGGACTGTGTCAACCGCCCATAACTAACATGTACGGCCCAGGGCGTGCTAAAAGTTCCTAATAAATTGGCAAGTACTGCATATTCGATTACAAGCTCCGGGCTTCTATTTTTCAAGTTAATCGAGACTATATGGTACTTGTTCAGAATAAATAAAGACGTAATGCTTTTTCAGACGTGCAAATACAATGTACATTTTAGGAACTGAAAGGATCTATTTGTATCTAACACACCTGTCCAACGTTGAGCTGGTGACATTTACTGAACGCTGAACGAATCGGACAAACTGAATTCAGTGGGTGAAGCTAGGGTTTCCTCTGAACGCGCTTTAGCTTCCAACATTTTCACTGAAGAAATCAAGTTAAGCACACAGCCATCTCTACAAAAATGATTTGCACTATTTATACAGTCTGGCACAGTTCTTCTAAACAGGCCCCCCGGAGCATGCGTATACTGATGCGTCTCTAGGGGTTCTTTTATATTTGGCAAAACAGCCCCCCGGGGCGTGACCTCTGCTGATGTAATGATCATTAGACTCGTCAGGCGAAGGGCTTTCAAATGATATATAACATGACCATTTTGGACGATTTTGAAATTTTGGCATAAAAATGATCGTTAATCGATATAAAACTTGTTAATTTATAATTAAGTATGATAATTAAAAACATTAATTTCTGTTTGGGATCGGTTCCTGATTTCCCCCCTAGCTACGCCTCGTCCCAAAAACCGTCTTACCTTGCTGCCGCCGCAGTAGCTTTGTTAGGCGTGCTGCTAGTAACCATCGCAGCATAATTATGCTCGACACCGATTTCGTCGTCAATGTATGGCACTGTTTCGTTCATCATTATTTGATTTACGGACAGAAAATACCTAGTAGGTGATAAAAATCCGTTCCTCTAGAACGGAAAAGGGTGGAGCTAAGGCAGCTGTGAAATTTATCGGTCTATCCCCCTCACTGATGTGGACATTAGAAACTTACGGCTTCTGAAGAAGTCGAGTCATTTGAATTCGGTCGAGTCCTTGAAAGGTTCTTTATAGTGTATATTGCAAATCAGAAATAAATCGTGAGGCAATCCTTTGCACAACGTGAAATTTCGAAAATAATGCGTTTAGAATTTAAATTTTGCGCTGGCTACAGTATCTTAGATGTTCATGCAACAGAAGAATTTAGATTTCGCGGGCGGGCACAAATCGCCTCCCCAAGAAGTTGGAAAATGGAAAATATAAAAATGGAAAATGCTTCCCGACAATTTGGAAATTAGGAAAACATGCACAAGAACAACCAGCATCACCGGATGCAGAAAAATTTGCATATCGGTAACGCCGGCAACTCGGCAACGGTATGAGATCCCGCCATCACAATAGACTCATATGTCTTTCCAAAAGTTCCACAACAGAAGAATGGCAATGATTGCGGAGTTTTCGTCTGTGCTTTTGCTGCGTTCACCTCATCTAATTGGCGCATTTTAGCTGCACAAGTGCCTATTCTAACAGCAGTTCAGCACTTACATGCACTATGCATTCACGTATTTCGTAAACTTCATTTACAGGCTGATATATAGCAATGTTGGCAGCTTTGTCCTTACCTACGGTATCTTTTCCCGCACAAGATAACACCAACCGTTTGGATTTTCTGTTGTGATACAGTATGTATGTATGTATGTATGTACAGTTTTAGTAATTTGTGATACTCCATTTTCAATTTTCTTGTTACATCTTCGAATTTAGATTATGAATTGCTAGATATTTTATACCCAAGCATTTTACATATAAATATTTAACGGTGCTTGCTTTTACTTTAAGTTAAAGTGTTTTGTACTTTTTGTCATCACTGTGACTGCGTACTGACGCTGCCATACAATTTAGAAATCGACTTCTGAGATCTATGCTCAAAGAAAAATAACCCTATTTACACTCATAAACGTAGAAAAAGTAGAAAAAACCAACTTATTTGGGGATCATTTCATCTTAACGTTTAAAAAGCTGTAAAAGCCGCTACAACTGTAGAATGCTGGCAAAAATTGTACTACAGAGTTGGAGGAAGTGGATCTAATCGTAGCATTCCTTAAGATGGGGCATACATGTCGCTGGGTTTTTCCGTGGGGGGGACCTTTTTGAAATCCCAAATAGGGTTTTGGGACCAAGTCCAAAGTGGGTTTTGCGACCTTTTTTTGGGGCCCAAAAGTGGGTTTTGTCGACCTTTTTTTGGGGTAAAAAGCGGGTTTTGTCGACCTTTTTTAGGGTTTCTGGGGCGAAAAATGGCTTCAAAACCCTATTTGGGCCGAAAAAAGCCTTAAAACCCTGTTTTTGCATTAAAAATGCCTTAAAAACCCTGTTCCGGTTGAAAAAAATGCCTTAAAAACCGAATATTGAAACAATGAATGTAATAAAAAGCTGTTTTGCGCTCAAAATACGTATTGAATATGAGTTTCAGCGACAAAATACAGATTGAAATGCGTTATATTGACTAAAAATAGTTCAGAGAACCCTAATATCGATTCTGAGGCACGCGCAAAACCCTGTTTTGACTTATAAGATTACTAAAAAACCCTATTTAGTGATTTGAATGCAGTTCTTAAACCCTGTTTAGGGTTTCTAATCAACCTAAAAACCCTCTCTAGGCTTTCTAGCCAGTGCTAAAACCCTGTTTAGAGTTTCAAAGTAACCTAAAAACCCTAATCAGGCTTTGAAAGTAACCTGAAAACCCTAATCAGGCTTTGAAAGTAACCTAAAAACCCTAATCAGGGTTTCAAAGTAGCGTAAAAACCCTGTTTAGGGTTTCAAAGTAGCCTAAAAAGCCTGTTTAGGGTTTCAAAGTAGCCTAAAAACCCTGTTTAGAGTTTCAAAGTAACCTAAAAACCCTAATTAGGCTTTGAAAGTAACCTGAAAACCCTAATCAGGCTTTGAAAGTAACCTAAAAACCCTAATCAGGGTTTCAAAGTAGCCTAAAAACCCTGTTTAGGGTTTCAAAGTAGCCTAAAAAGCCTGTTTAGGGTTTCAAAGTAGCCTAAAAACCCTGTTTAGAGTTTCAAAGTAACCTAAAAACCCTAATTAGGCTTTGAAAGTAACCTGAAAACCCTAATCAGGCTTTGAAAGTAACCTAAAAACCCTAATCAGGGTTTCAAAGTAGCCTAAAAACCCTGTTTAGGGTTTCAAAGTAGCCTAAAAACCCTAATCAGGGTTTGAAAGTAACCTGAAAACCCTAATCAGGCTTTGAAAGTAACCTGAAAACCCTAATCAGGGTTTAAAAGTAACCTGAAAACCCTAATCAGGGTTTCAAAGCAGCCTAAAAACCCTAATCAGAGTTTAAAAGTAACCTGAAAACCCTAATCAGGGTTTCAAAGCAGCCTAAAAACCCTAATCAGGGTTTAAAAGTAACCTGAAAACCCTAATCAGGGTTTAAAAGTAACCTAAAAACCCTAATCAGGGTTTCTAAGCAGTCTAAAAACCCTATTTAGGATTTCTAAGCCTTACAAAACCCTGTTTTGGGTTGTATGGTAGCCGAAAACCCAATTTTGTGCTGCAGAATGTATTGTCTGGGCTAAAATTTTCTTTACTTTGGAATCCAAAAGTGGGTTTTCAGGTCCCCCCAAAAATCCGCTGGGGGGGGACTTTTGCCGAAAAATCGGGCTTGGGGGGGCCGGCCCCCCCCTTTACCCCCCCAACGACATGTATGAGATGTATGCCTTTAAAATCAAATTTTCCGCGTTGTGCCGAATTGCCCCACCGGTGGGGTAATTCGGCACATGAATAAAATCGAAAAGTAATCGCTCGCCATTAGTTGTAGAACGGTCGGAATGGCTTCAAACCTTTTTCACAGCGTAACTAAGAAAAAATTGAAAAATTCCAGACCAAAAACCAGGTTACTGCTGCTAAATTAGGCCGAGATATTTTTGAAAAACTGAAAATGGTGTGCCGAATTACCCCGGCTTACCCTAGATGTTGATCAGAAAATCTGGTTGTTTTGCGTCGTCGAAGCGTGTGAGCGATTATATCTACAGTATGGCGGAGTAGTAACAAGAATTTTCGAACGGATGGCCTACCTAGCTGATAGAACGGCTCCAGCAAGACGTTTTAACTGAAGTAAACTCACTTGCACCTGCCTTGGATGAGGAAGGCGGACAAAATCGTGTTTGGCGTAACAATTTTCAGGTTAGTTAGCACCTTCATCTTTTTAATTTAATGTTTAAAACGACTTATACTATAGGCTTCAGTGTCTCGCTCGTCAGTTCGTTATGAAGGGATGACATCGTTAATAGGAAGATCTTTATATTAGGACTAGTGTGTGTGTTTGTTTATTAAGTAGCGACCGACCGTTAGTACCACGAATTGCGCTTATTTTACCAACAGTAGACCTCAGTCCGCGGTATTTGGGCATATATATCCTGTAAGAATCGGACGCATGGTGGAGATTTCTTTAGAACGTTGTTCCTGAGCCTAAAACTAAAAAGTCGGGCGGTAGGGCGAATTGGCCTCCTCTGTTTACCGCAACGCCCAACGGGTTCATGCATATTTACGCGCTGATGTGCGCGGCCGGAGAAAGAAGTGCTAAGTTTATTCAAAGAAGCCAGTCTGGATGGAGAACACAAACGACGACAATTCTTTGACTATACCGGCCATACATGTACCAGGTTATCCGCCGAAGGGGGAGGGTAGTCTGGCGCCAGCCCGGGGGGTCTGAGCCCAAATTTTTGGAGAGGGGTTGGGCACTAAAAAACGCTCAAAAATCGAAAAAATCGCAATTTTTTGGCCAAAAATTCGCTAATCTGGGCTGAAATACAGCTAAAAAGTGCTGTTTTGCAGGCGATTTTGGCAACTCTTGTGTTTGAAATTGAAAAATTTCGCAAAAATGTGCTCAAAAAATTACTTGCCAGAAAAATCGGAGGGGGGTCCGAAAAATCGTCTCAAGGGGTCCCATCCGGGGGGTCTGGCCTAAGTCGGGTGGGGGCAGACCCCCCTGTTACATGTATGATACCGGGGTGGGACGGGCCAAAAAAGTAGTTCGTTTTCTTGCCGTAATGGCTTATTGGCTGTAGGATGTGCGTGCGACGACCGGTCCATACCGGATGCACTGAGTGATGGTTGTCTTAGGTGTGTATTGTTTTTCTCGCTTTAACTTAGTGAACGCAGATGCAGTTTCTTTAGGCACCTCTGCAACTGCAGCGTCCTAATGCGCGAAAGCAGTAGCAGAATGTCGACTGAACCGGACATAGCGGCTGTTTTAAGAGCTCGGCGATTGTGACAGAGAACTTACCTTGCGACGGCTAATTCAGAGTTGACGCCATTGCCGGCCCTAACTGCCATCTCCACAGACAATTGACACAGTTGTTTCCACTGTCTACGATGACGGAGAACAGATGCTGGCAGGCAGCGATGAGTAAATATGTAAGGTACGACATTTTGATTTAACCGTCTTAACCCGTTACACTCTAAACTCAAGCTAAAGCCTTGCTGGTTGTAGGCTGTGGTCGAAGGATGGCCAAGCGCTCGTTTAAATCAGGCAGGTCTGGATGGATAGGGGCGTTTGCACTAGGCTCCAGCAGACGAGCTGTCCGTTCTGTTTGAAAGGTTTCAAAGGTTCATTTGTTATTGAGGAAAGGTTCATTTGTCATCAAGGAAAGGTTCATTTGTGGTTAGGGAACGACCGGAACCGGATTTTTGGGTCCGATCGGAATCGGAATCGGAATCGGAACTCAAGTACAGTTCCGAATCGGAATTTTTCGGAATCGGAACTTTTTTGAAAATCGGCTTAAAATTTTGGAATAACCTGTTTTTGGCAAAGAAACAGTGTTTACGCAACCATCCTTTACAATTCCGTGCAAACATCCAGTACAAATCACCATGTCAAACGATAACAATGCATTAAAATCGCCAACCATGAATAGGTAAAATTCAAAGCGCGTAAATTATACTTTAAAAACAACAATTTTTCAATGTTTTCAGTAGAGTGAGAACTGGTATTGGGTAGTGGGTGTATTGGGGGTGTTTTCCTGGTTTGGTATTGGGTTTTTTATGCCTAAATGCCCAATCCTAATTAGGACCTACTATAATCGCTGTTGAACTGAAAAACTGACCTGAAAAAATTCGAAAAGATTGACCGATGATTACAGTACATAGGTATAGAAAACCGTTTTTACGTTAATAAACTAAAGGTTAAGAATGTCTTATACTGTCCGCTTTTCTAATTAGTACACCAGTAATTAGCGCAATTTCTCCGTTCTTATCTAAGATAAACGTTTGTAATTCAATTGAAATTTGTCATTTTAGTGATACAGAATGTATTAGTACTGTACCCATGGGGTGCATCTGATACACCCCTTTGGGGCCGTTCATAAACGACGTCGTTCCAGAGGGGGGAGGGGGGGTCGGCTGAAATGCGACGATAGACGACGCACCAGGAGGGGGAGGGGGTTAGCAAAAAACGACGTCGCTTTTTTCGGAATTTTAGGGTACTTCAATTACATTATTTTCGATTTATGCACATTCTATCAAACGTTTCTCCATACAGAAAAGCTTCCCAGAGTGGTTGTAGGGATTTATTCTATTGATTGTGCAGTATGGTAACAAGAAAACGTCACAGTACTCTATGTACTGCCGTTTTATTGGGGGGGGGGGGGTAAACCGAAAACGACGTCGCCGTAGGGGGGGGGTCCCCAAGAAACGACGCAAGGCGATTTTGGGGGGAGGGGGGGTCCGAAAAATCGGGATTTTGGAACGACGTCGTTTATGAACGGCCCCTTTCCGGTGGAGTAAGAAGAAAAAATCTGCTGCAAATAAGAAACATTGTAATACAGTAGATCAGTACGGACTAAAACTGTTAATTTTTGCTTATTTTACCCTCCAGAAGGCTTCTAAATCTTTCTTAACCCTTCCGAAATGATCGAAATATTTTTGATTTGTTCGGGAAGAATCCGAACCGGTTCGTCTCAAAACCGAATGTCCGAAGTTGGCGATTTAGTTCGGTTTAATAGGTTCGCACATACTTTTTTGGTTCGTATTTTTAATGGTAGAATTTAGCAAAAATTTCTGCTTTCCGGTTCGGGTAAATTCTTAGCAAAATTTTCATACGAACCTTTGCTGAAAATCACCCGAACAAGTTACAAAAAATCGAACCATGATTAATGAACCATTAGGCGCCTATTGGTTCGTAAATGATTTTCGACACTGCGAGCCTTTCCTGTAAAACAGAACCAATGTTCAAAATCCGACTTTGTTCAAAATCAGACTTTGTTTTAAATCAGACTTTGTTCAAAATTCAACGCTTTTACCACTTCATTCAGCAGAGGAAAACAGTTAGAGAACAGAGGCAGAAAACATTCAAAGCAAAGCATAGACACAGTTAAAGCATTGCACGCGTCTGACAAAAGACTCTGACCTTGCCCTTACATTGCTTGTCCAGTGGCGCATCCAGGATTTTGGAAAGGGGGGTGTAAAATTTTGAAAGTGCCTGGTTGGGCCGCTGCCCAACCAGGGTAAGAAAATTTAGCAAAATTAGCCTTCAAAACGCGTTTAAAACGCATTCCGAGCTTAAAATTAACAGAAATTACAAGTTTTAGTAGCTTATAATGGCCTGGTTGGGCTTCTGCCCGACCAGGGCGAGAAAATTTTGAAAATTTAGCCTTCAAAAACGCATTTAGAAGGCATTCTGAGCACAAAATAGACAGTTTTACAGTGATGTCTCGTTAATTCGGACCTCGTTAATCTGGATATTCGCCTTCCGGACAAGATTAGGCCAGGTCCCAATTTTCCCCCATGTTATATGACTCGTTAATCCGGATCCGGATTCGTTAATCCGGACAGAAGATTTGCGGTCCCAACTTCGAAATTTGTATGGTAAAGTGATTCGTTAATCCGGATTTGGTTAATTTGGGCAAAATCCATGCGCAATTTTTCAATTCAGGTGTGAATTTTCAATTGAATAATGCTTTTCTTTGAGTCAGAATGTTATTATTTTTGCCTTTTTAGGAGCTATAATCAGCTGAAACAAGTTTTTGGGTTTTAATTAGGAGGTACAGCTGTAGAATCTGATATGCAACTAACAAAAAGCTGTCATTAGACCTTTGACCTGAAAAACTGTTTTAGCTTTGATTCGTTAATCCGGAAATTCGCTAATCCGGACAAAATTGGCCAGTCCCAACTTGTCCGGATTAACGAGACATGACTGTAGTACATAATTCATTAGTTTCTTATATTTTTGACTGACTTTTTCCTCCTATGTACCTCCACCGCAAAGGGGGGTGTACACACCCTACACCCCCTGGATACGCCACTGTGCTTGTCATTGTAAAAGAAATCAGGCAAATACGTAGTGATAGCGCCAATCATAATCGCCGACATACATAGTTTCACTTGGCATCGGTAGCACATTGTTGTTGTTTTCTTGCGCTGCATGTCAGCCATACATTTGTCCGCGGTGGTGGTGACTAGCCGATGCACAGAGTTACAATCTGTACCATCTGTACGAAATTTGATCAATTCAGGATCCCTGAACCACTGGTCGGGGCGCTGTTTGGCTAACAAATCTAATCTGCGATACCAAGCGGAAGCCGCACAAGATAAACATACAGTAGCGCAGAATGCACTAAAATAACAAACAGATGAGACTGGACTGGGTACAATGCGGAGCAACTAAAACCGGCGCCAGTTTAAAATTGGTAAAATTTGCAAAAGTCGAATTTTTTTGCTAAAGGTTCAACTTTTTAGAAGGTGGAAATTTGATAAAGTCCGTTTCTGAGAAAAGTGTCCGGTTCGGGTTAAAGACTCAACGAGCCGAACCTAGATTACTAAAAACCAATGACATAGGTTCATAAAAAATAGCAGATGCACCTTTATCGGTTCGCCTAGAAAAGATCGGAATTGGGATAATGGTTCAGAACGGTTCTAAGCACGAAAGTCGGAATTTAGTGAACAGAGCCTTTAAACACGTACCTTTATGTCGTCTTTTTTATCTTTGCCAAGTTTTCTACCTGAACCAAAAAACCACACGAACTTGCTCGTGTCTATTTCTGATAGGTTCGGCGATAGGTTCGGTACGCGTATACGCGTACCTGTATTTCGGAAGGGTTAAAGGCTAATTTTTCAAAATATCTCGCCCTACTTGGACAATGGCCCAACCAAGCCTCTTCGAAATTTTAATCCCTGTGAAAGAAATCCTGTGTACACCACTGGAATGTACCTTTTCACTGAAATGCAATTTTTGGCTCAGTTACGTATTGGGGTCTCAGGTATTGGTATTCGGTATTGGGTGTTGGGTCTTTCAGGTATTGTTCGCACTCTGTTTTTCAGGCTTCAAGTGACTTCTGTCGCCTTCCAAAATGTGTTTTGCCACTTTAAACGTCCGTTCACTGGCTTTGATCAAAATCTTTGAGGCGTTTGAAGACTGCCGAGTTCTTCAGACTCAGGTGCTTCCACAACGGAGTACTGCTAACTTTTATTTTTACTTAGTGGGATTACAGTAGGTTATGGATTACTAAACTATGCAGATGGTCGATTGCACAGCAAAGAAGACACGCAATAGTACGCATAGAATTGGTGTTTGATTTCCTAAAAATTTAGCCAAAGTTCCGAAAAATTCCGAGACCTCTGAGTTCGGAATCGGAATCGGAATCGGAATTCCGGTCGCTCCCTATTTGTGGTTAACAAAAGGTTCATTTGTGGCTGACCAAAGGTTCATTTGTGGTTGACCAAAGGTTCATTTCCATTTGTTTTTAGGTCGGAAAATAGGTTCTTTTGAAAATTGGAAAGCGAACCAAGAGACGAAGATTCCGAACATTTGGTTGGTGGTGGACCAACATATCTAAAAAACGTTTCGAACCTTTAAAGGTAGATTTCAGAACGCGAACCTGTTCGGATTGAGTTTCGAATGGTAGATTTATAGGTTCGTGTCACATATATGTGACCGGTTATTTTGACAGGGTTATTGCATAGCTACGCACTCTTTTAACAGGAAAAAACAGTCGAACGAGTTGTGTCACGTTAGAGAAGTTGTGAATCAGTGGATTTTTTTGTATACCATAGTAAGCACCAGAGGATAAGGCAAGAACATACAGATGGTGCCACAGTGACTGAGAATGGCCAGCCAGTCGATGAACAAGTAGTCTCCGCTCTGCTAGAACACATCACGAACTGCACATTCGTGTCTATATAATTGAATCGCAGTTACAGTTGAAAGTAAGCGAGACAGCACAGGAATCCATTGACGAAGAAAGCCGCCGAAACAAGCAGATGCTCCAGACAAGTCAGAATCAGGGCGGCTGCCGCTGCGCCACGTGGGAATTGAAGCGACACCGAGCCAAGCACTATCAGCGTCACCAGATCGAATAAGCCAGCAAAGGCGAACACTAAACATGCTGAGTTTAGATTTTCTTTATTCGGACTATTTGTCTTGACTTTGTCGCATCTTGGCCATGGGTAGTTTACACTATCGCGTGTGCCACGGCGGCCCCGGCACCCGTGGAAGTGGTGTGTTTGTGGGTTTGGATACTATCGAGGCGATGGGAAGTAGTCCACACAAAGCCGAACCCAGGCCGTCGAAAGTCAGCAATGGCAAGTAGATAAATGGGGACCAAACCGGCGCTGTCTTGCACACACCGACAGCAAAAGGAGAGGGTTTATTCTGTAGGAGGGTGCCCGACCTTGTGTCTCTTCCTGCTCTATAGCAGTTGGCTACACCTAGTCCGAAAGGACAAAAAGTTACTACAACAACTACTACTACTGGTCCTCTTGCCTTGGTTTTCAAAATATAATATGGCGTCAGGAATAGTTATGTGGAGGAGCAGCAGAGTCTGGCACATGGATGAGACAGCAGCCACAAACAGAAGCAGTTTATAGTGGCCCCACAGGCACTCATTCACCACTACCAGCTCCTTGTCAGGGTCATCGCGGACGCATTGATATACCTGCACTAATTTGACCTGTCCCAACACACAGCCAGCCAACAGATTGATGACGATCGACAGTTGGAGGACGTTAGCGTTGTATCTGAACATGCACTCTCAGTCAACCGACCGACCCACCGATTGCGACCTACCTGCTGCTCAGCTGAGCCGAGTAGATCAGGTAGGCTGTGAACACGACCGCAGTAAGAATCAGCTTCGCCAGCGGCCATAAGACGTAGGGCAGCATCAACCAGCCGCGTTCCGTTCTGAAGCCCAGATACATCATAAGGAGTAAAATGACCTCGAAGACAAGCCATCCGAGCAGCAGCAGCAACTCTGCAATACTCTGATCAAGACAGACACACAACAGGCGCAGATTACCGTAGAACCAGAAAGCGGCGTGAAACTCGTGCAGTGTGATCAAGAGCACCAAAATTTGTGACAGAAGAACGAGAGGTGAGAGAATGACCGATGACACGTACAAACGATGCGCTTCTCCGTCAGGTGGCGGCACCATCACAAATACAACTAAAGAATAACAATCTCTGCAAAGTATTCCCCATCACAATAGGAAATATATACAGTGGCGTACACAGGATTTTGCAAAGAGGGTGTAAAATTTTGAAGTTGCATGGTTGGGGCACTGCACTGAAATTAGTGATGCAACCGGGATCCCGGTATTTCCCGAAGAACTGGGAATTCCCGGTATTTTCAATCCCGGTTTCTAATCCCGGTAAACACATTCTCTAATACCGGGAAGTATATTTTATAGCAGTATTGACAGTTTTTTTGCAAATACTATGTATTTCAGTGACGTCTACTATATACCCAACTTTCTTTTGCCAGTACCAGCGGCACGCAAAACTTTGAATAAGTTTTCAAATGACTGCTACTTGCTTAATTTGAGCGAACAGCCATGTTTTGCAGCTTTTCCTTTTGTTCCAAATATTTTTTATATTGGTTTAGGCCGTAGACTTTATGTTAAGCTTCCAACTTTATAAAGGCCTTCAATTGAGCAAAGCCACTCATTGACTGGCTATTCTTACAGAACTCTTTTGGTCCAATTGACATCGAGCTGCCTGGTGCCTGCCAAACCAACTCACTAAACCCATTCAACATAAATCTGATCTCACATTGTACTGTAGTTTAGTCCGTTATGACAGAAAATCCTTGAGAAAACCGAGTAGAAATGGTATGAATAGCTAACCGGATTTTGAAAACATTCATGTTTTATCATGCTGCATGCGTTTTGATCGATTTCCCGATAATCCCGGTATGTATTCTCATTTCCCGGTAATCCGCTCCCAGTTGCATCACTAACTGAGATGCTAGTTTTGGCCCAGCTATTTCAAGTCAAAGTCAAGACAAATAGTCTGAATAAAGAAAATCTAAACTCAGCATGTTTAGTGTTCGCCTTTGCTGGCTTATTCGATCTGGTGACGCTGATAGTGCTTGGCTCGGTGTCGCTTCAATTCCCACGTGGCGCAGCGGCAGCCGCCCTGATTCTGACTTGTCTGGAGCATCTGCTTGTTTCGGCGGCTTTCTTCGTCAATGGATTCCTGTGCTGTCTCGCTTACTTTCAACTGTCTGTCTCGGCCATGGGTAGTTTACGCTATCCCGTGTGTCACGGCGGCCCTGGCACCCGTTGAAGCGGTGTGTTTGTGGGTTCGAAACCTGTCGAGGCGATGGGAAGTAGTCGACACAAAGCCCAACCCAGGCCGTCGAAAGTCAGCAATGGCAAGTAGATAAATGGGGACCAAACCTTAGCTGTCTTGCACACACCGACAGCAAAAGGGGAGGGTTGTTGTTAAGGAGGCTGCCGGACTTTGTGTCTCTTCCTGCTCTATGGCAGTTGGCTACTCCTAGTCCGAAAGGACAAAAAGTTACAACAACAACTGTAACTGCGATTCAATTATATAGACACGAATGTGCAGTTCGTGATGTGTTCTAGCAGAGCGGAGACTACTTGTCCATCGACTGGCTGGCCATTCTCAGTCACTGTGGCACCATCTGTATGTTCTTGCCTTATCCTCTGGTGCTTACTATGGTATACAAAAAAATCCACTGATTCACAAGTTCTCTAACGTGACACAACTCGTTCGACTGTTTTTTCCTGTTAAAAGAGTGCGTAGCTATGCAATAACCCTGTCAAAATAACCGGTCAATAATATGTGACACGAACCTATAAATGTACCATTCGAAACTCAATCCGAACAGGTTCGCGTTCTGAAATCTACCTTTAAAGGTTCGAAACGTTTTTTTAGATATGTTGGTCCACCACCAACCAAATGTTCGGAATCTTCGTCTCTTGGTTCGCTTTCCAATTTTCAAAAGAACCTATTTTCCGACCTAAAAACAAATGGAAATGAACCTTTGGTCAACCACAAATGAACCTTTGGTCAGCCACAAATGAACCTTTTGTTAACCACAAATGAACCTTTCCTTGATGACAAATGAACCTTTCCTCAATAACAAATGAACCTTTGAAACCTTTCAAACAGAACGGACAGCTCGTCTGCTGGAGCCTAGTGCAAACGCCCCTATCCATCCAGACCTGCCTGATTTAAACGAGCGCTTGGCCATCCTTCGACCACAGCCTACAACCAGCAAGGCTTTAGCTTGGTTCAGTCAACCCGGCCTAGTAAGGTTTCGCCTGAAACCTCACCCGGCCCACCGACTGGTCAAGACGACAATTGGCCATTGCACTGCTCACGCACAACGAAAAAACACGAATTGTATGTGCTACCGTTGTCAGGTCAGGTTGTGTGTCGGTATGTGTGACTGGTTATTTCATTTTGAGCCGAATTTTCTCCTCTCTAATTGATTGCATTAATGATAAGCAAGATTCTGCAGCAACCAACCCGTCCAAGAATTTTGTCATGTCAGATGCGTTGTTAACAAAATACTGATTTTTAAACTCATTCTGTACATAGCCATCTACGGTTATCTCTCTACACTGGTTTATAATTATAATTAACTTTCCTTGTTCTCATAGAAATTTAATTTAATTATAATTTACTTACCAAATAATTTACTTGTATTAGTAAATTTCTAAAAAATATAATTAAAATTATAATTATAATTTACTTAACAACAGCACTGGCCACCTCCAGGCATTCTCTCAATTGACAAGAACCTTTGCATAAACGTTGTACCTTGGCAGATTTGGGTTTTGTTGGGCGGCTCTTCTTCAAGTATAGCATCCAGCTTTTGAAAAATGGTTGTTAGAGGCACAGGTATGAAACCTCCGAGTTTAGTGCAAATGTACAAGACTATGGTTTATTATAAACAGTAACACAGGGTCCTATTCTATTTACACTGACTCCATTTACACATGAGTAGAATTTTCTCTACAGCTAAAGCCGATTATTTCTGGAAATTCTCCTACAGGGTTGTGACAAGTCCACTTGATAGCTCAAGCAAAGAGTCTAATCAGCACGATTGGTGTTGCCCTCTAATACAAGCAACAACCAAATAATAATAAATTATGCCACAGTTCTTAGAGTCGCCTATCCTCATCAAGATGACTTGATGCTGTTTCGGTTTCTGGTTCACAAGTTAGGGCATAAGGTCTAGATTTTTTCTTTACAGGGCTTTTGAATTGTGGTCCTTGCGGCTCTTATTTAGGGGAAGCGGTTTTCGGCCGTTTCTTTGACGCCTCATCTGACATAATTCATAACTGCTCTTGAGTTTTCAGTGCGTTTCTGACAGACTTCTAGCAGATAGTTTCAAAGTCTATTTTCCTTTCAACACTCTGATTGGTGTTTCAATTTTTGTGAAGTGGTCTAAGAGTCGAATTTCTCCAAACCAAAGCAAACTCCTAAAGTGTGAAAAGGGGTGCATGTAGCGTGTCATACAAGCTTACCCTGTCCAAGAATTAAAGAAATTCGGCTTTCATATTTCACGGAAACAATCGATTTTTTAATGCACATTAATTTTTAACCAAAGACCAGATGACCTTAATTTACCTTTACATTTCGTTTGAGCAGACGGATCTGTTAGCTCTTGACCTCATTTGAAAGAACGCGCAAAGGGCCGGTGTCGCGTCAGATTTGGTCCGGGCAATATTTGGTCCGGCCGGACCAACTATGGCACCATATTTGGTCCGGCCGGACCAAATCTGACAATTTTGTGCCAGCAGATTCAGTCCGGGCACCGCAGATATGGTCCGGGTAGATGTAATAATTATAGATAGGGAGTAAAACCCGTTTGGCTCTTCTGTCAGGCCTCTGATAAGAGGTAGCCAGCGGTCTGGCATCACTGTGCGCTTTGTCGGGGTTGGCTATGGAGGCAGAGCAATACTACGCGCTGGTTGTTTATAATAATTCTGATTCTGTGTACCCAGACTTTGCTTCTGAAAATTGAGAAGAAAATAAGAAGAGACATTGAAGTCATAGCTGATTCGTTCTCCAAGCTTTATCTCAAACTGGCGGACCAAAATGGCCATTTTGTGGGCCATGGAAGCAAAGAATTGAATGAGATTGTTGAAAATTTGCATATATATGTAGTTTTGATAGAGAAGAACGAATTTGAAGTCCGTTTTGCCCTAGCTCTCTTTCTTTGTCTGATATAGAACCCTGTACCTTCCAGAGTATGACAAAACTCAATGTTGCTAAACATAAAATTTAGATACTGAAACAAATGTAAAAATACACGCTGAATCTCGTGGTGACATCCATTTTTTTGTTTAAAATCGAAAATACCATTTTTTTCTGACTCTGAAATATTTAAAGCGAAAAAAACTCAATTTTTTTGTCGTAGGAAAAGTCGTTTGAATGACTTAAAAGATGCGCCATTTTGTCCTCTTTTGAATGGTGTAAAGATATCTAGGGGTTGGATGGGGTAGACGGGCCACTTTGGCCATCTGAATGCTCAAAAATAGATCATCTATTTTACTTTTTCTCAAAATAAATGCCTTAGGATCATACATGTCGCTGGGTTTTTCCGTGGGGGGACCTTTTTCAAATCCCAAATAGGGTTTTGGGACCAAGTCCAAAGTGGGTTTTGCGACCTTTTTTTGGGGTCCAAAAGTGGGTTTTGTCGACCTTTTTTTGGGGGTAAAAAGTGGGTTTTGTCGACCTTTTTTTTAGAGATTTTGAGGCGAAAAATGGCTTCAAAACCCTATTTGGACCGAAAAAGCGTTAAAAACCCTGTTTTTGCATTAAAAATGCCTTAAAAACCCTGTTCCGGTTGAAGAAAATGCCTTTAAAACCCAACATTGGAGCAACGAATGCAATAAAAAGCTGTTTTGCACTCAAACTGCGTATTGAATATGAGTTTCAGCGATAAAATACAGATTGAAATGCGTTATATTGACTAAAAATAGTCCAGAGAACCCTAATTTCGATTCTAAGGCACGCGCAAATTCGTTCTTTTCGATCAAAACTACATCTACATCTAAATTTTCAACAATCTCATTCAATTCTTTGCTTCCTCATGGCCCGCAAAATGGCCATTTTGGCCCGCTTTCTCGTGCAGTGACAATTAAACAGGAAATTGTAATACCCGGACCAAATATGCCAGACCCAGACCAAATCTGGCACCATATTTGGTCCAGCCGGACCAAATACGCGGCCGGACCAAATATGGCGTGACACCGGTCGATTGAGTTGTTGTCGACCAAAAAGAAATCACTGAGTTGGGTACTCGAAGAGTTTATGGTGAACGAGTTTAGTCAGCATACTGCGATTTTCCCCCTTTTTTATATGGTTTTTGCCTCAAAATAGTTTACAAGAGGAACGCTAAGCTTTCTCCAAAGTTTGCGCACTCTTTTCAATCCCAATTTGAGACAAAAGTCATGATAACAACGTTATAAAACTCAAAACATGAAAAATATTGCAGTGTGGTCGACTCGCTGGCTCTTTCCGGGAATCTGCACACTTTGCCCGATATAGAGGCGTAATCAAAAAATGGGGGAAACCGTCCACCTATTGATTGGCATTCCAAATCGTAGCCACATTAACTATTTTACAATAGAGGCGTTTTCCCTCACTATTTTACTTTAGAGGCGTAAACGACCTATTTTACTTTAGAGGCGTAAAGTAACGCGCCCGCGGCGTACTTTTTACGCTGTGGCGTAGCGGTTTTGCGGGAATCGATGCATCTAATCGACGCTCCGGTCAAACTATTGTACAATAGAGGCGTAATCGACCTCTATTGTACAATAGAGGCGTAATCGTCCTCTATTGTACAATAGAGGCGTAATCGTCCTCTATTGTACAATAGGGGCGTAATCGATTACAGTAGGACATTTTACTATTGTACAATAGAGGCGTAATCGACCTCTATTGTACAATAGAGGCGTAATCGATTACTACTGCTTAAAAGCCGTAGTTTTCAGTTTGCTTCCAAACTGTACATTAAACACATGCATTTATTGTTTCCGAAGGTTTGGCTGCATACCGTCGCATTAACAACACTTTAATTTCAACTGTCTGATGCACTATGGTACAGTAATCTTTAAGATACGGGAGGCGAATGGCAGGGCGCCTTTATGGTGACCTGCAAGTCGGACGGTCCACCTCCTCGTGGGGCCTCCTGGAACTGGGTGCTTTTATTGAGCGCCCAGTACTGACGGACCGACGGCGGATCCGATCAGAAGAAAAGCCATCGACTCGTTTGGGCAGCATCGAGTTACCTGATGGGAGGAACAAACGCGTACAGACTGTAACTTTTTCTTAAAAAGTGCTTGGTCTTCTGACGGATTCGGCCATTCACTATACTGGACTGAGTAGGCTTTCTGCTCTGCAAACTTGCACAATTGTTCTACACTGTCATGGCAGTGTTCGCTATAAACAGCTCAAAATGTGTAAAAAAGTGACTTTGGCATTTCTTCAACTGAACGTTTCAATTGTGGTCGCTGAAACTGCGAGAACGGACTCACGTGCATTTATTATACGAAAAGATACATACTGTAGCATTTTTGTTTGTCTACAGATGACAAAATATTCTAAAACACTCAGACAGGCATAATAAAATGTATCAATCGACCGGCATACAAACTTTTCAGTTTCAAGCAGTTACAAAAACCCGATGTATCAATCGACCGGCACAGAGAAACTTTTCAGTTTCAAGCAGTTACAAAAACCCTAACAAAGAATATTTCATGGACCATTATCGGTATGCAGATCTCAGAACGTTCGAAACAGCGCTGCGTAAACAAGATGATTTCGTGTTACAACAAGAACAACTGAACGCTTCAATTTACAATAACAAAATCCAACAGACTGCAAGTAGGGCCAGTGAAAATCGACAATTGCCGAAATGCCACGACATTTTCTTAACTGTTAGGGAGCGTGCAACAATTAAGTAATTGCATTTCTGCCCACTTTCGACCCCTCTCCCCCAAATTACGTAATAATTTGGCTACTCCCCTCCCGAAATTTCAAATTCTTTTGGATAGTGTAGCTGAAATTTTTACATTACATCCAATCTAAAGGCGTTCATCAAAGTGAAATTGAGAAAATGTGAGCCGATGGCTAGAAAACAAGACAACACGTACCTGTACTGTACATATAAAACAATAAAAAAATTATGGCCACTTTAGTGGTTTTTGCAGTTTAAAGGCAAGATGAAAATTACGTACCTAATAAAAATGCCGACACTCTTCCCCCTGTCGTAATAAGTAGTGATGATTTGACGAACTCACCCCATTCCATGCGATTACGTAATTGTTTGTTGCACGGCCCCTAAGTTCATAAGACAATATTATCCAGTTTGACTGTCGCTTTGCGATAATATATATATATATATATATATATATATATATATGTGATCAAACTGGATAATATTGCCTTATGAAATAAAGTAAGTGATTAAAAATGTTCTGATCTGCGTGGTGTTTGCGAAATAAATATGCGTAGAGATACGTGGGGTACAAATTCGCAGAGGTACCATGCAAATGCTTAAGGCTGTCCTTAAGCGCAGCCCACTTTTGCTCGGCCTGTAACGGGGCGTCCTGATCGGGTGAAATTACCGTTATCAAGTAATCTTTCCACCGCTGTCCGTGCGTACGTTCCAGAGTCTGTTGGATTTTGTTAACTAGAGACGGCTTCCCGCCGTAGTCGTCGTCCAGAACTTTCGTATCCATCATAACTTTCGTCCCTAGAAAGCGTACGCCAATACTTAGTAAGTATGTGATTGGATGTTAACAAGATACCTGGGTGGAGCCATCGTAGAAGAAATGCAACCAAAAAATCGGAATTCTTTTGTTGCTGGGTGACCTGTTGTAGATTGATATCGTTGTTGTTTCTTTGCGACAAAATGTACGCATACACATGGTCACGCTGCACGCCTTCCCCCGGGTACGTTGTGGTAAAGAACAGAGTCTGGTCAAAAATAACCACTTCATTTGCCCCACCTAGTACTCGTTGTGCCGTCCTTGCGCACCAAGTCTGGCAAACATCTCTGCAAAAGTTATACCTGAAACTAACGTAAAATGAACATATTTTTTACGCAGAAAAGCAATAAACCATACCAATCCACAATGATTTTTTTCGAGGCCGCGGTTTCATGGGAAACTTGATCTAATTTCATATTGGGAAATGTGGCCCAAAAATACATCGCCAGAAGCTGTTTGGTCAAGACGAGATGGGCCTTCATGAAAAAAACTTCCAATCCGTACACTGAAGTGGGGATGGGCGGGGCAGTTTCTACACCGCCACTATAACAAGAAAAGTACGTACGTACGTACATCTGAAATGCTTCACAAATTTGAATTACCCTGAAGCCCTCTGCTTTCGTTACATCTTTCCAAAGGACTGCGATTTCGTCAGGACAAGCTTGATCTGCCTGATGGCAATTCAGCGTATTGTGTATAAGTCCAAAGCGAGCCAAGAACTGTAGAGCGTCCTCATTAGATTCTAGCTGTTCGCCAATAAATGCAGCCGTAAAGTCCACTTCAAGAACAGCCTCTGCCGGTTCGACATGCTGCACTATTTGCGTCCTCGATCGTGGCACCTTCACGTGGTAGTATAGCGGTGTCGAGAGCACTCTGTAGAGATCTTCAAACATCAAGTCGGTTGTTGTTGTTGTTGCAGGACGGCAAAAGTAGATGGTAACGCAGATCTTTTGCGCACTTAAATCGTTTTTAATGCCGTCAATGATGATGTCGAGGATAGCATCTGTGATCTCGTTGCAGAACCTTTTGATAATGCGCAGTTTTACACACAGTTTTTGCAGCACTTTTTTCGCGGGCTCCTCCATAATGCCGGCGTGCCGTTTGAGGAAGCCCACCAGCAATTTGCATGACAGGCATTTTACGGACGCCTGGTGACTGACACTGAGAGCTGTGGCGGTACACAGGGCACGATTCTGGCAAGGCGTAGGTGCAGTCAGATTGTGTTCTTTAACTGGTTGAATGACTGATGTATAATTGTCAATCAGTGCTACTTCGAATGTTTCCTGACTGGAACCGCTAGATACGTTTAGCGTAGAAAACCTATAACAACAGCCAATCTGTTTCGCTTTTTATGGGTAGCATTGCGATGAAAACGTACCACTGTCCCCGACCTGGCGTGCTTTTTGGATCTCCAACGATGAACAAGCTGATTTGTTCTATTTCACCAAGGGGACATTGAAAGAAACCCTTTTGGTGTTTGGTTGGTCCCAGCTCACTTCCACAGCCTGTTGTGACATGGATGTGCAAACAGGGAACTGCATCTGAATACATCTACATACCCAGTTTTTTCACACTGCTTCGTTGCAGTTTTCCTTGAAGTACTATGTGAACGCAGGTCTCAGGCGTCAACACGTTGTCTCCGTGTTGCGATGCACTCCAAGAAATTTCAACGCGTTCCTGCACCGGACAGCTAGCGGTTCGCAATGGAACGACAGTGTTATTCGTGAACCACTGGTTCACATTGAATTTGTACTGCCGGGTGCCAACCTCAACCGACATCGTCGAAAAGAATACTTCATCTGAAGACTGCGAGTCGTTTGGAATGAAACGAGTCAGAACGGCGCTAGATATCTGCAAATTACGTTCGATTTACTTAGACACATGTATTCATTGAATACATACGTTCATGCCGGCTCGCATGAATTTCCATAATAATGTTTTTTCGCCATCTTCCATCAGGTTTCCAGCGAGCGACACCGACTCAGAGCAAACTCTGTGCTGACACGTCCCATAGAGAGTTAGATTCAATGCCCCTTCGTTATCTTCAAACGATCCGTAGAATCCGAAATAATTTTGTGACCGTAATTCAACGGTATATTCTATAATGTCATTTTTTTATAATTTACGTCCGGTTTTAGGCTACATATTCTCCCCACTAAGTTTTACTATCGTACCTGTAAGTTCGGGCCTGTAGGGATTTTTGTTTTTCTTTTCTTTGGAGATAAACACCAACTCTTCAATTGCTTTCGTCAGAACGCACTGATCGCAAGTTTCTATTGTAGCGGCGCACAAACCGATATCCTGACACGTCTGCTTTGGGGTCATTCCGTTTAAAAGATCCTGCACAATTTTGATCACGTACTTGTCGACCAGTTCATTGCAAAGATCTGGTGAATGAACACGATTTCGAAGAGGCATGCATTACATATTTTTTCATACCGATGAGGAACAGGGTGTTTTCACAAATTCCATGAAGGATTGATTTCACGACTGGGATACCCATTCCAGCAACCTCCTTGGCTCCCTCAGCGAGACCTTTACAGATTTCACATCCAAGTATGTCACGCACTTCGGTTGACATACTGGGATGCACCACCAGCAGCAGCATTAAAACGAAGCAGAAGTACTTCGATGCCATTCCCGTTATGTCTGCAAGTAACAGGGCACAGATGAACGAGTGATGCCAAAAGAATCAAAACGCACCGAATGCGGTTGCCAGTCGCCTCCTGTATCTTAAAGATTACTGTACCATAGTGCATCAGACAGTTGAAATTAAAGTGTTGTTAATGCGACGGTATGCAGCCAAACCTTCGGAAACAATAAATGCATGTGTTTAATGTACAGTTTGGAAGCAAACTGAAAACTACGGCTTTTAAGCAGTAGTAATCGATTACGCCTCAATTGTACAATAGAGGTCGATTACGCCTCTATTGTACAATAGTAAAATGTCCTACTGTAATCGATTACGCCCCTATTGTACAATAGAGGACGATTACGCCTCTATTGTACAATAGAGGTCGATTACGCCTCTATTGTACAATAGTTTGACCGGAGCGTCGATTAGATGCATCGATTCCCGCAAAACCGCTACGCCACAGCGTAAAAAGTACGCCGCGGGCGCGTTACTTTACGCCTTGAAGGAAATGGGAGGTTTTATCCACTAGTAAAACACAACACGCACACACAACACAATCACACTAAGCAACTACACAATGCAAACACACACAGACACTCCCACAAACACTGAAACTCTTCATTCACTCCCTCTTGGACGTTGACTGGGCCTCATCTGTTGTTGCTCTGCCTTCTCCTTGTCTTTCTCCTCGACTTCCTTCACTGCTTCTTACACCTTTGACGGGAGTTTTGCTGAACTGAGACTGGTATCTGTCAAGCACACGGTTAAGACGTTTGTTGAAATCGATCCACCACTCTCTGTCACGCTGACGTTGTTCGAGCTGCCATCGCCGATACTGCTCGCGATCATGCTGGTTTTGTTCCCGTAGAAGTCGGAGGCAGTCACGAACTGTAGTGGACGACATGTGAGCATCAACTGGGGGCCACGTCTGTGCCTGATGATCACGAAACCAAAGAATGCTTGTACTTGTCAGGAGCGAAGGCAGTAGAACTTGAATGAAGGCAGGCTGACAGGCTCCCGGGTCTGTTCGGCACCAAATGAAGGAAATGGGAGGTTTTATCCACTAGTAAAACACAACACGCACACACAACACAATCACACTAAGCAACTACACAATGCAAACACACACAGACACTCCCACAAACACTGAAACTCTTCAGCCTCTAAAGTAAAATAGGTCGTTTACGCCTCTAAAGTAAAATAGTGAGGGAAAACGCCTCTACTGTAAAATAGTTAATGTGGCTACGATTTGGAATGCCAATCAATAGGTGGACGGTTTCCCCCATTTTTTGATTACGCCTCTATATCGGGCAAAGTGTGCAGATTCCCGGAAAGAGCCGACTCCCTCGCTTTAAACTCTTACAGTACCCGACTCAGTGCTTTGTTTCTGGCGGGCGACCAACCAATCGATTGGCCATTGCGTGCTCTTTGAAGCGAGACCGAACGCTAAAAGATCCGTCTGCTCAAACGAAAGCTGGAAGTAAATTCCGGTGTTTTCTACCAACGTGTGCATGAAAAATCGAACATTAATTTCTCGAAACAGAGACAAAGTCCACAAACGGGAAAAGAGGGTTTACTTTGAGGGACACTCAAGCAACCTACACTGAAAGTTTGGTCGAAAATTTCGATGTACCTTTTTTGCAAAATTCGATCTTTTACCAGAACCCAAAAAATTCTAATTTGCGATCTCAACCTTTGGCCAATCCTCTTCAAATTTTATAACTACAACACCCAATATACCTAGCATTATTACTGAAAATATCAGCCCGATCCGTGAACGCAGAAATATGTGGGAGAAATAAAAGAAACACCGAATTTGGCTGGAAAAACACGTTTTTGGCCCTAATTTGCATATTAGTGACAGTCGAGTGAAAATATTTCTCGTATGTTATTTTCTACCATAGACCTATCGATTTATGAAATAAAAACTATAGGTCAGAATTTTTCATGTTCGCCGACCTGCCCCGGTTTTATGAAATGTGGCTCTCAACAGCTTAACTTTTATAGTGTGAATTTCGTAGATCCAAGTGATCCAAGGGTGCACGTACAGTCTATGGAGGGAGGCAACCTGGAAAGTTGTAAAAGAAAGCATGAAACCTTTGCATGGGACATCTATTGAGTTATTTGCTTCATACCTTTACAATTATATGTTCATAGAACACATAACAATGGAAAAATGTTTCAGCAAATGATGTACTGGATCCGAGAATAGTACCCAGTAGCTTGATGTTTACTTAAATAATAAACTTCTTGAAGTGTAAATGTCGAATTCATTAAAACGCTCTCAGAACAATGTGCAAGTCAGAAACTTCAGAGACAGCAGCCATTACTCCCCTAAAGTACAATAGAGTGCAATTACTCCCCTAAAGTACAATAGAGTGTGATTACTCCCTAAAGTACAATAGAGTGTAATTTCTCTCCTAAAGTAAAATAGAACAATTGGAGCGTCAAATTCATAAAGGCAGTGAGAAAGTTCGCGGCGGGCGCCTTTTACGCGGCCGAAATCCATACAAGTCATTACTCCCCTGAAGTACAATAGTAGCCCATTACTCCCCTAAAGTACAATAGTAGGCCATTACTCCCTTAAAGTACAATAGAGTGCGATTACTCCCCTAAAGTACAATAGAGTGCCATTACTCCCTTAAAATACAATAGAGTGCCATTACTCCCCTAAAGTACAATAGTAGCCCATTACTCCCCTAAAGTACAATAGTTATTTTTTGAAGTTTATCTAAGTGTAATTATAGTTGAATATGTAGTTAAAACGGGTACGATATGGAATTAGTGTACCTTTTCCCCCACCAAATCATTACTCCCCTATAACGGCGAAAATAGTTATAGTTGAAAGTCCTCGGGATAGTTGAAAAGTGCCGTCTCTTCTGCCATTAGTTTTTACAGTCTTGTCGTCATCCGCGCGGGGTGAGTGCCCAGCACACGGAAAAAGCGCTAGCGTGTTTTTTAAAGGACGGCAACTGCAATTTACGCTCGACGCTTCACGCACGTAGAGTGTTTGTTTTATCAAGAATGGTTTTATATTTGTTTTCAAATAAAAAGTATAAGTGTAAAAAGAAATAAAGTGTGTGTGAAACTAATTAGTTTAGTTATGTCTAACTCTACTGTTGTTGGTTGTGGTCGTTTTACATAGAAGCTATTTTAGGGTGGCTTTTTGTTAGAGATGAAAACAAAGTGTTTTATCATGGATTCTAGGGCTGCTGCCATATCACTTGAGTAATGATTGATAGTTATAAAAGATTGAGTCGAAAAGTGCTATACCCTTGTCCCTTATAAACTCTTAAGATCTCAAAGGTCACTGGTGTCATTTAGCAATTGAAAAATTGGAAAGCCCTGACTTAAACGGTAGCTCCCCTCTAATCTACACGTTCATCTAAGTGAAATTGTGAAAATGTAAGCCAATGGCTTCATTCAAACCGAGGCTGCATGTACATGTACTGTATGTGAAAACAATTAAAAGCAAATCATGGCCACTTCAGTGATTTCTGCACTTTAAAAAATTACGTAATAAAATCGTAATAAATAGTTAATAAATCATTTGACAAACCCCCTCATGCGATTACGTAATTTTCACGCCCGCTTGTTCATTGCCAAAATCACTGTTTTGATTCTGAGAGCGAATATTCCATGAACTAAGCAGAGTATACTAATAAAAATTTCAGCACTCTTTTAAAAATTAATTTATCTTTCATTTAAAAAACGATTCATTCAAATCGGTTGAGATTTGCGGTTGCCATAGCGAAAAATCTGCGGGGTTGTTCTTTTTTTGACGGACCCTGTACATACATACAATGTATGAAAGCAAACCACATACTGCACCTTTATGTTAACCCGTACATATTGCACGTCACGTATTTCGTTCAAGATGACACACTGACTTAAGAACAAGGGGATTCATCGACGGCGTATTAGCCAGGCAAATAAAATAAAAATAGAAAATTAAGAAGAGACCCCTGAAGGTGCAATGGGTGAGAGAAGGCAGTAATGGTAACTAGAGGGCGGGCCGGGCCGGGTGGGGAGGAGGCTTCAGACGGACCGGGCCTGCCATGGTTTGGCAACTTTTACTAAAAGTCAAGTTCCGTAATTGCCGACAGTTTGTATGCGTTTATATAATTAAACTGTCAATTTTATCCAAAGAATGCCTTGTAAATGCGTTTCTGAAAGCTAATTTTTTAAAATTTTCTCGTCCTGGTTGGGCAGTACACTTAACAAAATTTATATTTAGACAATACTGAAATTGTAATTTACTAAAGCTCCCACTGCCGTGCCGTCCCGTGCAGGTCTCTAATGGTAACCGGAAAGTGAACATCTCATGCACGAGGCGCGTAGCAATGCGTAATGCAACTATCTTTCTTGTGATCGTAGAGCTCCACTTTCCAGAGATATTGCCACGGTGCAGCGATATAGGTCACCTTCTGAACCACAAAGTCAATACGAGTGTCCTCATCAAAATCATCGAGAAACTTGCTTCTCTGCTTGGCCGTACATTCAACATCTCCTTCTGAAACCAGTAATGCGTAGTTGTCTCTATATACACACAATTTGTTAGTTTGCATGTTCTTCGTTTCTTATTAAAAAAGCGCTGAAAAAATTAGGTCTATGTACAACAGTACATATGCAAAAATGAACATGACATCATGACTTCATACACCATAGAGCTGGGCCGGCAGGTCAGCCCGAATTTCTAATTTTTTCGTTAAAATAAAAAGCATTTTTGTGTATCTTCTAGCGGTTTCAGTACGGTTCAATAAAATTGCGTTTTTTTAAGGTTATTCTTTATTCTCTACTATTCTGACAAATTAATGAATTTTCGGCCTAGCTTTCTTTGTTTTTCAGAAAAACAACGTATATACTGTACATTGTATCAGTCCAAAATCAAAACTTAGTCTGAATAAGGAAAACTATGAAAAAGAGCGGAGAAAGTACTAAATTTGGCTCATTTTCAATTCATCCGATAATTTTACCTAAAAAAGCCGGCCGGGCCGGGTCGAAAACATCGGTCCGAGAGGAACGCATCCCTACCATGTGCTAAGGTCAGGATTTTGATCGTAGTGCCAGGTAGCGAGCAAACACTTTTTGCAAATTCTAATGAGTATACATAATTCTTCTTTACTGTACGATAGAATAGCCCAGCACGAAGAAAGATAATGAAACTGCTGTCAGTACCTGTCAGCGTGCATTTGAAGGCTTCGAGTGGCATGACGGCGAGGAATCTAGGAATGGCCATCACGTTTCTACGTTCAACTTTGAAGCAGTTTCCGTAATCCACAAATTGCACTTTATATTTAGGCCCATCGGTTGAACTCAACAGCACGGCGCGGTACCATTGATCGTCCGAATATTTGGCTAACACAGCCATTCCGTCGCAGGCCTCAGACTAGAACAATGCAGGAAAGAAAATCTCTACCGAATACAAAATTGACCAGTTCCCTTGCTTCTCAGTCTCTACCCCCTCCCAAAACCCGACCCCCCAACCCCCTCCCCCTTCGGCGGATGACCTGTTACATGTACATGTATGGCACGGAGTGTCCTGAGCTGTCCGAAAGCACAGTGCAACTCAAAACAAACACACACAGCATCCATGTATTGTATTACGCCAAGCCAAGCAACTTGTACATGAGTTTTTAATTGGCATTGTCTGTAAAAGTGGGGCAGATGTGTTCACACGGGGGTCGGCACCCAGGCACGTGACATACCTCACGATGAACCTTTAGTATAGTTAACTTATCGCCCCAAACGGTTTTGACCAGCGCGCCCTGGTTCGGCCACACGGACCCGCAGAAGTTCGCCCGGCGGCGCATCAAAAAAATCCATCGATTTTATGCCGTACATTCAAGAGCTTGTAACTCTCTTCAGAATTGAGCATTTTGGCTGAAATTTGCAGACAATTAAGGCATTGGTATGGACTACTTATTCTACCAATTACATCGCTCTAGCTTCACCCAGGCCCATTTTGCGGTCCTCGATCTGAACTGCTGAAAATCGAGAAATTTTTACATCCCATTTTCAAATGCCTTGGAATTTTGCCGAGCAATCCTTCTAGGCTCAACACTTTAGTTGTCAATTAGCCCTTGCATGGGCTATCCAAAACTGCTTTCAAACCCGTGGGAATCGCTTCGGTTCTCAAGCAGTTGCCGGTCGAAGTTGGTCGAAAATCTGCTTTTTTTCATGCGTTTTCCTGACGAGAATTATGCACTAAGTGCCATGAAATTACCTTATAGGGTAATTTTTTGCACTCAGTTCATTTCTCTGCTTGTTTTTGATGTTCTATTGTGTATGTCGGTGCCAACATTCTGAAACTAACATTTTCTCTCGCTGTTTTGTACAAGCTGTTTGACAAGATCCAATGTACAATACCTAATTTACAGGTTCCGTTGTATAACTGGCCAGCGAATGGGTTAGCTCAGTTTCTTTTCCCGTTGTACTTTTTGTGTAGAAACATACTTTTTATTTGGCGGTACTCAGTCGCCACCTAATGGCACCAACGCCCTGCGGTGGCCATCATAGTTGTATGGTTGCGTTGCGTCTGATGTAATCTTGCGATGGCTCAGTTATTAGAGTTATTGACCCAGGTTATCCCTCAATCGTCAATTCTTTCCGGATGCAAAACTAAAATGAATGTGTAGGTATTTGTGCAAAGAAGGATTCTGACCTTCAGGAACTAGCTCAATCACAGACTTCATAGAACGTGAAAATGCCCATTCCCTACAATTTGGCATAAAACACATTGGCTGAACCGTGGAGAATTATGGTAAAATATAGCTTCAAACATGAGAAGTCAGCAAAATTCATGACAACAATCTGCAATTTTCTTTCGTTTTTTATCTGTGTGGCTATATTTCACCATAATTCTCCACGGTTCACACAATGTGTTTTATACCAAATTATAGAGAAGTGATTGCACTACAATATTCCGAAATTAAAAAAAAATGTTGAGGGGGTTCCAGAGGGGCTAGGGGTCACAAAGTGGGTCGAAAAAAAATTTTTTATCAAAAACGGAATTCGATCATTGATTCTTAAAGTACTCCAAAAGTTACCGAGTTACCTAAGTTACAAAAGCCCCAATTTTTAGTCCAGAACTCAACTTGGTAGGCTAGCAATGCCAATAGGAAAATTTTGATGATTTTTCATCTTTGAAGCTATATTTCATTGCTTTGCCCCACCGTGCAGCCAATGTGTTTTATACCACATTGTAGGGAAGTGATAGCGCTACAATATTCTTAAATAAAAAAAATAACTGTTCAAGGGGTTCAGGACGAGCTAGGGGGCCCAAAGGGGACCGAAAAAAGTTTTTTCCTCAAAAAATGGAATTCGATCGTTGATTCTTGAAATACTCCAAAAGTTACCTAAAAGCCCCAATTTTTAAGTCCCAACTCTGATTAGTGAACTAAATGTAAAAATGATTGGCGGTGGCGGAAAAAAGCGATTTTCTCGAAAACTTTCTTCAAGACCCCAAACTTTTTTTATATCAATCGATAGCAAATTACAAGTGCTACAATATGCGAACGTCAAATCAAAGGTTCCACGCAGTTTTGTATGTGTTTTTCGGGAAAAACGAATTTTCGGCAAAATCAAGTTTTTATAGAAGAGTCAAATCGACAAGCGGACTCCAGATTCTTATTCTATGTGCAATTGCGAGTTCGCTGGTATATACATGTTTGGGGATTTTCAAATTAGTTTTTGGGAAAAACGCGTTTTTCGGAAGGGTGTGCGAGTCAAAAAATTGTCTGCGATCCGTTTTACTATGGAAAATTGCCCAACATTTTTCAAATTTGACCCAAACGGTATAAACGGCCTGAAAACCGGCTCATATTCACGAGTCAAACTTAATTTTGGTCCATAGAATCCATTTTTGCAGTCCGTTTGGCGCTATGTGGTCGCGTTTTCCAGTTATTTTCATTTTAATTGTTTTTTGCAAAATTTTGTCTGACTGGAGCAGCTACTGTGAGTCTCTTCAGATGTTGCTCAAAATGTAACTCCTGGGGTAATTTTAGATGGTGAATTCATTTCTGTCACCTAGAACTCCGTCAGGTTACTGCAAACCTAACTTTCGAGCACCCCCTATTTGGTTTGATATTTTAGCAATCTGTCTTTGACATCTTTGCTTGTTAAAAGAACACTGATTAATGCTCACGCCATCAAGTGACTCCAGCCTCATGTCTAACGTTATAGAGAAGCAAGTTCTTGCCCAAGGTATATCCTAATCTGCGCAAGTTTCGCTCTGATTACTAATTTGCGCAACAGCTAAAATCAGCTTCCTTCATAACTGGGATGATAGGATAAGCACATAAATCGACTCTAGAGTCTTCACTGACTCTAATAATACTTTGGTTACTGTTCTAGCTGAAAAGGTTGCAGTGTTATGGCCGGTCAAAGTTGATGGTCAAATGGGCCATTTTTGGCAATTTTTGGTAATTCTCGTCAGGAAAACGCATGAAAAAAGCAGATTTTCAACGAATTTCGACCGGCCACTGCTCGTGAACCGAAACGATTCCCACGGGTTTGGAAGCAGTTTTGGATAGCCCATGCAAGGGCTAATTGACGCCTGATGTGTGGAGCCTAGATTGAGTGCTCGGCAAAATTCCAAGGCATTTGAAAATGGGATGTAAAAATTTCTCGATTTTCAGCAGTTCAGATCGAGGACCACAAAATGGGTCTGGGTGAAGCTAAAGCGATGAAATTGATAGAGTAAGTAGTCCATACTAGTACCTTAATTGTCTGCAAATTTCAGCCAAAAAGCTCAATTCTGAAGAGAGTTACAAGCTCTTGAATGTACGGCATAAAATCGATCGAATTTTTGGATGCGCCACCGGGCGAACTTCTGGGGGTCCGAGTGGGCGAACCAGGGCGCGCTGGGCAAAACCGTTTGGGGCGATAAGCTAGCTATACTAAAGGTTCATCGTGAGGTATGCCACGTACCTGGGTGTCGACCCCCGTGTGAACATGTTCTTCGCCAGCCTGCCCCACTTTTACAGACAATGCCAATTAAAAAGTCAAGGATCTGTTCCTTCAAAAACTCAGAAGCCGAATTTACGACGCAGCGGCAGTGCAGTAGCCAGCCAGTTTTGTAAGAGATCAAACTCACATGAGCTACACCGGAACCGAGTGATGCAACTTGATCAGCTACCATTTGTGTGAGTTCAGTAGTGTCAGCGCTGTCATCCTGCAGTCTTACAAAGAAACTCTGGGGCGACTCCACACTGCCAATCTATTAAAACGCAATATGTACATGAATAATATGCCAGAGAAATAGAACAGTACCATGCAAGCAATTGGAAATCGTCTAACATCGAGGGGCATCGGGAATAATTAAGAGCTACAAAACGTTCCAGCGAAAAATAACCTAATTTGATCAGCTAAATAAACTGGCAATCATTTCAGTGTGTTTTATTGACTAAAATTTCCCCAAAATTGGTGGCAAGAAAAACCGGACTGGACAGCTGGCAAAACTGGTCAGGTCAGGAAAGTGTAAGACAGAAAGGCAAGCACCGTAGCAGAGTAGCGTTTTCCAATTTCCAGCTGCTTGCACACAAAAGCAACGCTGGCGTCGGTCACAAATTGGCCATTTGTGTCTGCTGGTCGGGGCCAATCCCAATTTTCTTCTTCTTCTGCTCCTTGAGTAGAAGTGGAATTGGCTTTGTCGCAGCTGAGTGACGAGACGAGAGGACTGTTGAACGGATCAGGAGGCAGACTGGTCTGTCTGCCGGCCGAATAGCTGACAATTAAAACCAACTGGCCACCGGTTGCCCGTCGATGAGAATTTACCTTTCCCAACTCCAGTAAGGGAACCAGGCGTTCTCTAGCACCGCCTGGTTTTCCTCTTCTATCAGTTCGCAGGTAGAAAATTGCAGCACCAAATCAGATGCTGAAAACAGTCGTCCGCAATACCATACAACCACTTTGGGGCCGTCCATAAACGACGTCGTTCCAATATCCCGATTTTCGGACCCCCCTCCCCCCAAGATAAAAGGGCAGTACATACAGTACTGTAACGTTTTCTTGTTACCATACTGCGCAATCCATTGAATAAATCCCTACGTACAACCACTCTGAGAAGCTTTTCTGTATGTAGAAACCTTTGACAGAATGTGCATCGAAAATAATGCAATCCAAGTAACCTAAAATTCCGAAAAAACGACGTCGTTTTTTGCTAACCCCCTCCCCCTCCTGGTGCGTCCTCTATCGTCGCATTTCAACCGACCCCACTCCCCCTCTGGCACGACGTCGTTTATAGACGGCCCATACACATGCACTGGCCAGCCGAGGAAAGGGTAAGGCACCTCCCACACCCCGGCCCATGTACAGGGTGTGCCAAAAAAAAACAACCCAGCAGATTTTTCGCTGTATCAATCGCAATTCTCAACCGATTTGAATGAATCCTTTTTTAAATGAAAGATAAATAAATTCTTGAAAGATTGATGTAACGTTTATTAATGTACTCTGCTCAGTTCCTGAGATATTCACTCTCAAAGTCAAAACTGTGATTTTGGCAGTGAACAAGAGGGAATTTTTATTTTTCCGCCGCACTTCGTAATAAAACGGATTCCTGCTACTGTTGAGGGCTATTTGAGGCTTTACTGGTGACACATAAACTCGGTTCACTTCAACAGTAAAGTGTCATTAGCCCCCAGCAGTAGGAATCTGCTTTATTATGAAGTGCAACGGAATCGCTCTTGTTCTTAGCCAAAATCTGTTTCTGACTTTGAGGGCAAATATCTCAAGAACTAAGCGGTAAATCTCAATTAAAATTGCACCAATTTTTGAAGAATTTATCAATCTTTCATTCAAAAAAGGATTCATTCAAATCGGTTAAGATTCATGGTTGCAAAAGTAAACAATCTGCTGGGTTGTGTTTATCACTCTTGTTCACTGCCAAAATCTCTGTTTTGACTTTGAGGGCAAATATCTCAGGAACTAAGCAGGCTATCTTAATAAACGTTACATCAATCTTTCAAGAATTTAGTTATCTTTCATCTAAAAAAGGATTCATTCAAATCGGTTGAGATTTGCGGTTGCAACAGCAAAAACTCTGCTGGGTTGTTTTTTTTTGGCACACCCTGTACAATATGGGTATAATCCATCCTGTATCACAGTCTGGAACTTAACGCCGTTTATGGTACAAACACCATATATGGTAACGGTACCAGGCTAGTGGCACCATAAATGGTACCATCACCATATATACTACCATAACGTTCGGGGACTGTGGTGGTACCATGTGGTACCCCTACCTGATGGCCATGGGTACCGGTACCATATATGGTACGAAATCTGAACAGAGTTGTACCATTATATGGTGCCACTAGCCTAGGTACCACCGGTACCATATATGGTGTCGGTACCATAAACGGCGTTAAGTGCCTGACTGCATCACTTCGATCGATGCCTCAGATCATACTGTACATGAAATCAGTGACATGCTGAATACGTAAACCTCGATCTAACTGAAACCATTGTACGTAGGTAAGGTTTGACTCAATCCAAGATATTCTAAGTACTGTACAGTAGTGCACAAAAAATGTCTTCTCCACTTTTTCGGGTTAACTCAAACGTTTCGTTGTCGGTGAGTTCATTATCGACTTGGCTGAAATTTTCAGTAAAAATTAACAAGACAACTGGCTACATACTGTGTAAGTTTGGTGCAAAAATTAATGCTCAAACTGATTTTATCACCCGAAAACTAAGAAACAGGGTTCCACGCAAATTCATTTTTTTGGTAATTCAAAGAGTACTGCGTGGTGGATCACCCTGATTCAAGTTTTTCACCTAACTTGCACAAAATGTAACCAGTTGTCTTTGTCTTGTTAATTTTCGCTGAAAATTTGAGCCAAACCGATAAAGAACTCACCGACAACGAAACGTTTGAGTGAACTCGAAAAAGTTGAGAACATTTTTTGTGCACTACTGTATATTCTAACGTTCAGGTCTTGTCCACCTAACAAAGTGAAACTTGACGACACAAAGTATGTACAGTAAAGCACACACATTTGAAAATCTGTAGCACGTACAAGTTTTTATGCGAATTTACCTTTTTCCAGTGATCGCAATTTTGGCTCAACAAAATCTTGTTCGACTGGTTTTGACAAAGGCACAGGCAACGAAGAGACACAATCAGATTCAACTGACTGCATTGTGCGTCTCACTTTCAACACCAATTCATTCACCTCTGCATAAAACAAGAACACAAAAATCGTTCAAAAAATAAACAAACCGTAATGCGAAACGCTTTACCGGAAGCACAACCATCCAGAAAGGGAACGACGACCGCCACACAACTGGCGCTGCCTACCACTTTGACCACATTATTACCTAGTACACATAACACGGCGATTGAGATAATAGGTGCAGCAAAATAATACTGTTCTTAATTAAGTCTCATGTTGTTAGAATATAAAGTTTATTCAGTGTTATGACAGAAAACTGGAAATCCCTAGCTCGATTGCCACATAGCACGTAAACTAAAACAACAACACATCTTGTAACAAGATGCACAAAACGAAATCAACAAGTAACCACGGCCATAAGGCACATTAGACGAAAACCACACTGCAGAGCCTAATCCACGGTCTCGACATTTAGGCTGAGGCCAATTTCACTCCGTAATCCTATGGTAGCCTACCAAAAAACCCACCCTGTCTGCTATTATGGCAGTTAGGTTCCGTATCTACCTACTTACCATCAGCAGCTTTCGGTGGCCCGGATTGGGCCTTATGTAGACCAATTGCAGCCCTGCCGAACTGAGAGAAACTACCGCTCTCGTAGATGCCAGGGCCCGTGTGACAGAATGCAGCGGCCGAGCCACTAAGCCAACGACCAGGCATTCAGCTTTCCAGTTCAACAAGCAAACTTACAGGCATAGAGACTCTCAGTATGAACATTAAGAGTCGTTCTCTGGTCAGATCGAGTTTGAGTATTCAGACCCAAAATTGAAACTTTGGCCTAGAGAGCTGTAAGTTGGTACACTAATACATATCGATAGGTTATGTAACCGCCGCAAAGGATTTCCCGATTTGACGCTCCAGTCCCGAGATACAGCCGTCTGAAAATCGGCTCGCTTAACTATGGGACAAAAATTTCGAACTTGAATTTCTTTCCTGCTAAAAACAGTTGGGACCTAGAATTTGGGGATTTTACGTAACTTTTAGAGTACTTTAAGAATTTTTGGTCGGTTTTCGATTTTGACGAAAAAAATTTTTTTCGACCCCCTTCCCGGCCCCCTAGCTCGTCTGGAACCCCCCTAAGTGGGTCTTTTTATTTCAGATTACTGTAGCGCCATTTGTTAGCTACATATTGGTGCCAAGCACGATAGCCCACGGCCCGGGGTTTTGGAGTAAATTGACTTCAAATAGCTGAAAATCGAAATTCAACTTCGAAATTTTTTCCCACAGTAAAACTGAAAAAATGCGATTTTCAGCTATTTGGAGTCAATTAATTCCAAAACCCCGGGCCGTGGGTTATCGTGCTTGGCACGAATCTGTAGCTAACAAATGGCGCTACAGTAATCTGAAATAAAAAAACCCACATAGGGGGGTTCCAGACGAGCTAGGGGGGCGGGAAGGGGGTCGAAAAAAATTTTTTTCGTCAAAATCGAAAACCTACCAAAAATTCTTAAAGTACTCTAAAAGTTACGTAATATCCCCCAATTCTAGGTTCCAACTGTTTTTAGCAGGAAAGAAATTCAATTTCAAAATTTGTGTCCCATAGTAAAACTGGAAAAAAATGTGATTTTCAGCCATTTGAAGTCAATTTACTCCAAAACCCCGGGCTGTGGGCTATCGTGCTTCGCGCCAATGTGTAGCTAACAAATGGCGCTACAGTAATCTGAAATAAAAAACCCACATAGGGGGGGGGGTTCCAGACGAGCTAGGGGGGCGGGAAGGGGGTCGAAAAACATTTTTTTCGTCAAAATCGAAAACCGACCAAAAATTCTTAAAGTACTCTAAAAGTTATGTAAAACCCCCAAATTCTAGGTCCCAACTGTTTTTAGCAGGAAAGAAATTCAAGTTCGAAATTTTGTCCCATAGTAAAACTGAAAAAAAAATGCGATTTTCAGCCATTTGAAGTCAATTTACTCCAAAACCCCGGGCCGTGGGCTATCGTGCTTGGCACCAATATGTAGCTAACAAATGGCGCTACAGTAATCTGAAATAAAAAGACACACTTAGGGGGTTCCAGACGAGCTAGGGGGGCGGGAAGGGGGTCGAAAAAAATTTTTTTCGTCAAAATCGAAAACCGACCAAAAATTCTTAAAGTACTCTAAAAGTTACGTAAAATCCCCAAATTCTAGGTCCCAACTGTTTTCAGCAGGAAAGAAATTCAAGTTCGAAATTTTTGTCCCATAGTTAAGCGAGCCGATTTTCAGACGGCTGTATCTCGGGACTGGAGCGTCAAATCGGGAAAACCTTTGCGGCGGTTACATAACCTATCGATATGTATTAGTGTACCAACTTACAGCTCTCTAGGCCAAAGTTTCAATTTTGGGTCTGAATAGGGCAAAGGGCCAAAACTCGATCAGTTCAGAGACTGACTCTTAAAAATGCTACACAATGCAAGATTGTATACAAATACAAAATTATACACAAATTTGTGATAAAACATTTTCTGATAATGTTAAGCACACACAGACTCACACGAAGTGAGTTGCATTCCTCTCTACCACTTTCGGTAACTTAAAAGAGACGGTGACCACGCTTGCTTACAAAGAAGAAAGAACTAGGCAAACTGCTAATAACAAAATGCAATTTTTCTTATTTGTAGTCAAACGCTGGTCACATGAAATGAGAGTAGACGCCTATTAAAACCAGTAGTCAACCAGCTCCTCTCCTCCAGCTTGCAATCGACCGAACCGGCCGCTTCTTAGACACCCGACAGCACCAAGGTATCTCCGTCGGTCAGTGTCAGATCGTCGTCGTCATCCTGAGCAGAAGCCGCCACTCGGCCGGCCAATTTGGCCAGCTGGAAACAAATTGATTAAGAAGACAAAGTCAGCGTTAACACTACATTCTTGGCCTTGACCCTCTTCGTCCGGTAGAGGTCGGTAAGCGGAGCCAACGATTGACCGTCGTACAGTTTGACCACCCAGCGCGACTCCTGATCCTCAAATGAGAGAGGATGCAACGGCTGCACCTGCACCTGCCGACCCTCGTAGAAGTCGTGGCAAAACTTCTCGACCAGCTGTCGCACCAGATCCCGCGAGTCAACTCCTAAGCACACCAACAAACTACCACCTCGACATAATCAAAAGAAGAAAGATGAGCTGTACCGTCGAGCGAGCAGTGCAGGGCGCATATGGGCGTGTCGCACAAATATTCTGGCAGTCCAAGCAGATCGGTGTGCGGCACGATGGCTCTATTGCCATAGTCCATAAATTCAATCATCACTGTGTCGAATCCCTCTGCTACTACATGGGCCCGGTAGAACTTGTCATCGACACTGTAGCGAGCAACACACGGAGTACCGGGCGCAAACTGAAAGCAAACACTACCTTTGAATCTAAACTCCCCTGTGCACAAAAACCATAGCAGGCCTGGACCGTCCGTGAGGGAGGGGGTTTCGTCACATCTGGGGTCGAGGGGGTTTCGCTCGGAGGGGGAACGAAATTTCAAAAAGTTCAAAAACGCCTAGAGTAAGCAGACTATAAATCACTATTTTAAGCTGCAAATAGCGTTTTGAAACTAAAAAGATGCGAAAACGATAAAAGGGCTTCCGAAAACATCGATTTCTCTTAAATATCAGCAGCGGAAACGCCAAATTCGGTTTCCAAAGGCTATTAAAGCGAATTTCAAGCTAAAAATTTGTGATTTCTGATCCACCTTGTTAGTACTGCAGTCGCTACTAGTACTCATACATGGACGGCGGGAGGGTTAGGGCCTTAGGGTTTGGTTTACCCCCTACCTTCGCCAGCCATACCTCCTCCAGTCCAGGAGGGAGAAATTTTTCGCATTTTTAAGGCAGAATAGACGTTTTTTCGGACGATTTTCCGGGACTACCCAAGTCATCCAGACCCCCTCCGCATACATGTAACAAGTCATCCGCCGAAGGGTGAGGGGGGTACTGCGCCGGACGGGGGTCTGAGCCCAAATTTTGGGATAGGGTTAGGCATCAAAAACTGTCAAAAATAGAATAAAATCGAAATTTTTCGGCTAAAAATCGACAAAAATCGCTAATTTGGGCTGAAATACAGCTAAAACGTGCTGTTTCACAGATAGTTTTGACAATTTTTGTGTCTGCAATAAATTTGCTCAAAAAATTACTTGCCAGAAAAATCGGAGCGGGTCGGAAAAATCGTCTTGGGGGGGGTCTGGCCTAAGTTTGGCGAGGGGGCAGACCCCAGACCCCCTTGTTACATTTTCCGGTCCATGTATGCTAGTTCTTGTATTTTTGGGTCGGACGGAGGAGGGCTAAACTAGCTCGCGGGGGAAGGGGTAACCCCAAACCACCTGGTAACAACAACCGCTCAGCGGTTCAAACTAGCTCTGAAGCCATTTCATTCAACCTACTCATCCGTCGCTTTCGAACAAATGTATATTTAACAAAAGAGCAAAAAAAAACAGAAAAATAAACTAAATAGCATAAGCGCCGTTTTCAGGCTACTGCATCACAGGTCTTACTGCGTTTGTGACGGATTTTACATGGCACAGTATGGTTTTGAATCATATCATGCATGGTTGAATGACAGAGTTCGAAAAAAGTACTGACCATCGTTGGCAACAAAGAAACTTTTCTTTCTCAAATAGCGACTCAATTCATACCGTTTTCAGCTGCAGACCGGCGCTGATTAGCAGCGGAGCCACGTCCTGCAATTCATTTGACATCCATTCATGATCCTTCAGTTTATCAACCGGATAAACATAAAATGATTTCGGCGACTCCACGTACGTTACCTTAAACATCGCAAACATAGACAACAGAACGCTGATGCAAACAGAAAACTGTCACCTGACAAAGCATAAGTTCATGCTCAAGAAAGTACGCAAAGTTGCAAACAGGGACAGAACCAGCAGCAGTGCGGATATTGCTCCAGTCAGTTGTGTGAAGAACAGGCCACCGGTCAACCTCAGCAACACTAAATCAAATCTTTTGACCTAAAAACACGAAACAACGATCGACAACCTTCTGCCTTCATCTTCTGATTTCAGTTGCACGTCTTCAACAGTCAGCTCCACTGTGAAGTTGTGCTGCCAATCATCAGACAACGGAGAGCGGACGACTTGCTGAACCCACTGCTCCACTTTCTTATTGGCAGCAGCCGCACTACTCGTTGCCTCTGCCTGCCAAACACTTTGAGCAGCAGAAGAGGTAGGGACCGGCTCGCTCAGATCCAACAGTTGCACGTCGTCTGAGGCTGCTGCACCTGCATGAGTGCCAAGCGGCTCTTCTTCGGTCTCTAAACACCAGCAATAAAATTATATTTAAGTTACTACGGAACAGGCACTATAAGAAATGTAGCTACTGCATCAGGTACCACTTGACCATAGCAAAACGTTTTCACTTCTGTTCAGTTTGATTTGTTCCCTATTATCAGTTTTTTTGAATATTTGATTAGATGCTTCGGATGGAAAGTCGCGATTCGCACTGAAACTGTCCAAGGTGGCATGGCAATTTTAGCTAGAGGTTAGTTAGCAATAGCATAGCACCACTCTGACAATAATTATCGAATTACAGCTCAAATGCGTTATGCACAAAGAGCACCGATAAGATCAGTAGAAACACATACCAGCGCAGGCTTCAGCATCTGCAATTGCGTACGTATTGAGAACTGAATCCGCCCACTGCATCTGTGCATCTAAAACTGTAAAAGAACGGTTAAAACAGACTTAACAACTAATCGTACAACGCACATCGTGCACTGATGTCGCGTAACTGAACAGTTAGTTGATAGAGCTCGCTGCGGGAGTCAGCAGGACAGACAGTACCATTTTGCTGAAAGAAATGACAATGTAAGACACTCCAGGTTAATCTTACACAGGCAAAACTAACAGTCATAAGGGTCTGCATGTTCTCACAGCAATCCCTCCAAACCACAGCCAGATCATCAGCTGGAATTCCTGCCATCACCGAATCAACTTGCCTTAACTTCTTGACTAAAAAACGAAAGCAATTAGAAAATCATGGGTAGATATGAAAAGACATTTTTGGAGAATCAGTCGGTAAATTCAAGATCTATGCTAAGAGCAAGCAATAGCAAACTCATTTCATCTCCTGAAACACCCTCCTTCTCTGATTTCCCCCCACCCAGCTACAGCTAACCCAATTTTTTTACAATATTTTCATATATCCTCCTATTATCAGCCACATGGCGGAGATTTCATAAAAACTTGTCTCAAGCCTAAGCCTTAGCCTAAAACCGAAGCTAAAAGTTGTGTTTGACAGCGGGTTGGGCGAATGGGCCTTCTCAATTATCCGAAATGTGGCGGGGATAACAGGAGGGAGAATATTATAGGTATTTATTTACGCACGAATACCATAGGCCGACTGTGTAGGTAGGTGGATGGATGGATTGACCGGGCGGGGCCGTCGTAGCACCTGCGTTAGGCCACACTGCGGGCCCATCACGCACACCCATATCATCCTGCCCTTCCTTCGCTGCCTTCAATACTAGCCTAAACACATGCTCGGTGTCAGTCTGGGCGGGTCTCAGTGCAGCTGTCCCCGTTCCATATGTCCCAACACGTGTGGTTGCTATTGTAGCTTTTAGGTGCAAGGGCAGCTCCAGTCGGTTCCCATTTAGCTACTCGCTGGCCAGGGTGGGGCCTTGTGCCGACGACCAACTCTTTGCGCCAAGAAACTTGCCCGCCGAGCGAGTGGATGAACGCACGACGTCGCGCACAGTGGCTTTGCGGCCCAAACCACTACACCAACTGTGCCGGCCTTTCTGGAGCTCATTCAGATGTACCATCCTCAGACAGTTCATTCTAGATGTAATAAAACCAATTCTTACATGTTTTCTTGCTAAAAGTTGTGTTTGACAGCGGGTTGGGCGAATGGCCTTCTCAATCCGCCATGTGGCGGAGATAATATGAGGGAGAATATTATAGGTATTTATTTACGCACGAATACCATAGGCCGACTGTGTAGGCAGGTACTTACTGTGGTGAGGTGGAACACGTAGGCGACCGACGAGAACAACAGAACAGACGAGCAATACCAGCGGGAAGCCAGGAAGAGAGTCGACAAAAAGAAAGCAAGCACCAACCCCATCAACCGTCAAATGCGGTCAACAAACCAATAGTAGGCGGCGACTACTAAACTTCGCAACATCGCAACCAGTCGCAACTTCGCAACCAGTCGCACCCGCCGGGCGCCAACTCTAGAATATAGACGCGAAGATTTATTTGACGATGAAATTGCGCAAAATGAATCAGAAATTCCGGATTATGTTATGAAACAGCAATGTTCTAGTAGAGGGGACACTGTTTGATGGACACTGAGGGGCGGAGCGGATGAAGGTCAAGGACAATTAAATGAAAATGTATTCAATGCTACAGAAAGCCAGGAAGGAAGACTTGCAGTGTTTTAACCATAAGATTTTGGTAAAAATAGCAATAATCAACTGAAACTGAATAATTTTTGGGCTAAAAATTTCGCTTTTAGGCAAGAATACAATTTTGGTGCGACAAATAAGCGTTCGGTTTATTTTACAAAAAAATAACAATTTTTGGATCGGCAACACAGTTACCAGGCTGCACCGATCAAACCTACAGTACGACCACAAACGCAACACGGCTAAATCTTTGGATTGTGATTGTGCACATAGAAACACGTTTTCTATTCTTGATACAATGCGATCGTAAACTGTAGGTAAGCAGATACTGATAAAAATTTACTTCATTATTGCGTACGTATAATGGGGTTAGAGACCGAGCATGGTCGGACGTGACCATGCTCTGGTCAAGTGAAGATTTGAGCCAGGCGTGCGTGCAGCAAAGGCCCCTGGGCCGGGCCCACCTACAAATTTGAAAATCCGGACCGTTTTCTAATATGTACTGTAGAACACTGTTCGCTTCAGTCTGAAAATAAAGGACCAGCAGTTGATCCGATCCGATCTGATGTGCAGGGGCCTTACGGCCTATGATCAGACTCGTGGCCCATTTCGCAACCCCCGATTTCGTCATCGTCAATTGTCGAATTGCGATTTTTAGCGTCCTTACTGAAAAAAACGTGCTAAAAACGCATTTCCAGGCGTTCTGGAGCTTTTTGAAATTTTGTACCCCACCTCTGGACGAAACCCCCCCTCGACCCCCCATCTGAGGAACCCCCCCCTCCCCCCAGGTCGGCCCGGAGCTGTTACATGTATGCTGCCCAGCCACTTATAGGCATGCCGTTGGGTGCCAGTCACTAAGAGAGCGCCGGCGTGTTGACGTCATGGTGTCAGCTCCCACAGCCGCCGGTGCCCCGGTTGGCTGAGGGCCCCCGGCATAGTAGTTTTCTCAGACAGGCTCCTAACGTTGTCGATGTTCTCCTCCAACGTTGCATGCTTTGTGGAACGGCTTTCGGTGCAATGGCAGATCCGGTTGGTTCTATTTTATCTACTCGCTGTCACCAGCTTTCGGTGGCCTGGGTGGGGCTTTGCGTCGTCTAATTCCAGTCAGACTGGTTTCGAAACCACTACAACAGCTATGGATGCAGGGGCCGCCGTGGCTCAGAGGCAGCGAGCTACCAACTGAGCCAACGACGACACTTGGACCAGCAGTCATCTTACCTGAGAAATGAAATAGCCGTAATATGTACATTGATGGTATATTAACATTCCTTACCGAAATCGAGCTGTACTATGACTGCTTGTAGTCTTACAACATGTGTAAACCTACCGAGTCACGTTAAATCGAACCGCCAACCCAGCGCATTATGGTACTTACACGCTGTGAGTCCCAGTATTCTAAGAAATATGCTTAAAAGGCCTACTACACTTGTTTATTCAAAAAGCAAAACATGTTTTTAAAGTAGATATTGAAAGATTTATACTCAGCCTTTTGCATTCCAATATGTACTAGTGTTTGTACCTTCGACTACAGCGATGCAAAGCTGGTGTCAAGCGTCGTTTGCTTAAACTGTGGTGGTGGAGAAACAGGCTGCCCTAGTTGTTGATGCGACCCTCATCTTTCATTGAGTGTAAAGACACAAAGAGTAAACTAGGCATCCTCTACATCACGTCATAGCAGCCCTTCTAGCAAGAACAGGCACAGGAAAAACAAAAAAGAAGTCGGAAAACTTTTTCTTGCGCCTTCTGTTTTCTTCGGCAGTTAGTAGTTTACGCACCGTACGCACCGTTCGCACCGTTACGCACCGTACGCACCGTTACGCACCGTTCGCACCAGCAGCGACCCCCATTGGGCGCCGATCTTTCGAAGCGGTGAATTTGCTTAGATCGATCAGAGAACCGTTCTATTTCAGCTTGCATTAACAAATTACGCGTTTTGGTGGAAAAGTAGCTGGGTGCATTAAATCTTTTAACGAGAAAGCATCAGTAAAAGAACAGAATGTGCATCTTTGTCGCGTACTCTTCTTTAGTTCTTTAGTCATCAACCTTGCTGACTTCCCTGATTTTCCAAGCATTCACATAGACAAAAGGGGCATGCAAAAGTTACGTAATAGTATTTTTGCCCATTTTCCGACTCCGTCCCCCTGGATAATCGCCCATAATAATTTTTTGTCCCCCACTCCTAATAATTTGGCACTCTACCGAAATTTCAATTTTTTAAAGAGGTAGAGCCGAAGTTTTTGCGTTCATTTCCAAGTAAAATGACGTTTTTATTAAAATAACATCAGTATACAGTAACAATAGATAATTTTCTTAGTTTTCTTTATTGATGAGCTACAACTATGTACAATGTACGTATAGTCTTTGTTTTACATAAAAGCCATCATTGGGTGGCTTTTTGTTAACGATGAAACCAATACTCCCCCTCCCCCACTGTAATGCCAGGTCGCGTCTTGGTCATGGGTACTTTACGCTATCGCGTGTGTCACGGCGGCCCCGGCACCCGTGGAAGCGGTGTGTTTGTGGGTTCGAAACCTGTCGAGGCGATGGGAAGTAGTCGACACAAAGCCCAACCCAGGCCGTCGAAAGTCAGCAATGGCAAGTAGATAAATGGGGACCGAACCTTAGCTGTCTTGCACACACTACAGCAAAAAGGGGAGGGTTGTTGTAAAGGAGGCTGCCGGACCTTGTGTCTCTTCCTGCTCTATAGCAGTTGGCTACTCCTAGTCCGAAAGGACAAAAAGTTACAACAACAACAACAACAATGATTAGTGATCATTAGAGTGCGAACAATACCTAAAAAACCCAATACCCCAATACCCAATACCAATACCTGAGACCCCCAATACCCCAATACCCAATACCCAATACCCAATACTTGCGTAGCTGGGGCAAAAATTTCATTTCAGTGTTCAGGTACATTCTAGTTGTGTACACAAGATTTTTGGCAGTGCAATTAAAATTTTTAAGAGGCTGGTTGGGGCGCTGCCCAAGCAGTGTGAGAAAATTTTGAAAAATTAGCCTTTCAGAAAGCATTTAGAAGCAGTTTTAGGCGTAAAATTAGCATAAATTAACAGTTTTGGTACTTAATATTTCGTAATTTAGTCGTGTTTCTTATTTCCGGCGATTTTTTCATAACTCGGCCGGAAATTGTGTGCACCACCGCAATAGCCATGGGTACGGTGCTAGTACATTACGGTGACATTAGAAATGTCACCATTTTTATTTTAGATAAGAACAGAGAAATTAATTACTGGTGTAGCGCTTAGAAAAGCATACAGTTTAGGAAATTCTACTAACGTTTAGTTGATTAGGCCGTCTATAAACGACGACATTCCAGAGGGGGAGGGAGGGGGTCGGCTGAAATGCGACGATAGACCAGGAGGGGGAGGGGTTAGCAAACAACAATGTCGCTTTTTTCGGAATTTTAGGGAATTGTATTATTTTCAATTTAAGTACATTCTGTCAAAGGTTTCTACACTGCAGAAAAGCTTCCCAGAGTGGTTGTAGGGATTTATTCTATTGATTGCTCTGTATGCTAACAAGAAAACATAACATGACAGTTCTGTTTGTACTGCACTTTTATCGGGGTGGGGGTAAACCGAAAACAACGTCGTCTTATGGGGAGGGGTCCCCTTGAAACGACGCAAGGCGATTTTGGGGGAGGGGGCTCCGAAAAATCGGGATTTTGGAACGACGTCGTTTATGGACGGCTCCTTAAGGCGAAAACAGCTTACTAAACCGAATCGTCGACCAACTTTTTCGATTTTTTCAGATCAATTTTTCAGGTCAACATCGATTTGTCTCTATTTTTAATTGTCCAATTTAGTATTGGGTATTGGGGAGTAAAAACCCCAATACCCAATACCCAATACCCAATACCTGGAAAACACCCCAATACACCCAATACCCAATACCCAATACCCAATACCAGTTCGCACTCTAGTAATCATTTGGCGAACCTCCCTCCCCCCTCATGCCATTACGTAATTTTTGCACGTAAGATTCGTGTTAGTTAGTAGCAGCTTTCTGGTCATTTAGTGCAATTGCTTTTTCTGTTATGCTTGCACCGTATTAGCTTCTTTCTGTTAGCTGTGGTGCATCTCTGGACAGTTACTGTAGTGCAGTGCTTTTGTTGCTTAGTTTTCTTCTGATAGTACTCTTCCCAAGAATCTACACTATGCATAAAAATGCTTTCAAAGCTGCTGTATCGGCGTTGGAGAAGATGCATTGGAAAAGCGAATTTACCATATCATGCACCTAGTATGTACTCTGTATAGGATCGGCTCTGGGAAATGAAAGGTGTTTGGTTGTTTCAAAAATCGGGGTACAATAACAAAAATCACCAAAACTTTATACCCATCGCTAAATGTCTCAATTTTGTCAGGCAAAAACGTGTCATCTCGGCACCTTTTCTGATTGATATAGTACCAAAATGGGAAATGATTGGCCGAAAAATTGGACCTGATGGATGGGTTTCGCTGATGGGGCAACCATTAAACTACATAGAAATCCAAATGTTTTTACTTCACGGCTGACACCAAGGACAAACTCGATATTGGTGATGCTGTCAGTGGTTCCGCTGCATTGTACGTCCAGTCGAATTGTTATTTTGTTGTTGTAACTGTTTGTCCTTTCGGACTAGGAGTAACCAACTGCTATAGAGCTGGAAAGAGACAGAAGGTCCGGCAGCCTCCTTAACAACAACCCTCCCCTTTTGGGTGGGTGGGTGCAAGACAGCGCCGGTTTGGTCCCCATTTATCTACAGGGTGTCTCAAAAAAAATGATCACATTTCTTTTTACTGCCATTTCCGCAAATTTTCACCAAATAGGCTGAAATTTGGACCATAGGTGCCCAAATTCGGGCAATTTTATGTGTTAAAGTTTGGTGCACTAGGCTTGACTCATTCCCGAGAAATTTCAAAAAAAGTGAAATTTGTTAAATCAATAGTGAAAGCCGGTCACCGAAAAAATGATCACGTTTCTTTTCACTGCGATTTCCGCAAATTTTGACCAAATAGGCTGAAATTTGGACCATATGTGCCTAAACTCGGGCAATTTTATGTGTTAAAGTTTGGTGCACTAGGCTTGACTCATTCCCGAGAAATTTCAAAAAAAGTGAAATTTGTTAAATCAATAGTGAAAGCCGGTCACCGAAAAAATGATCACGTTTCTTTTCACTGCGATTTCCGCAAATTTTGACCAAATAGGCTGAAATTTGGACCATATGTGCCTAAACTCGGGCAATTTTATGTGTTAAAATTTGGTGCACTAGGCTTGACCAATTCTCGAGAAATTTCAAAAAAAGTGAATATAAATATTTCAATACCAAAAGCCGGTCACCGAAAAAACGTTGCATTACATTATCGCCTAAGCTCTAACGATAGCGTTGGAGTTCATGCGTCAACTTTTTACACACGAATTACCCTGAACTTCTGCGTTTACACTCCAAATTTCATCCAATTCCGTCAAAAATTAGAAAAGATACAGGAAAAGGAAATGTTTCCATTTTTCGGTGACCGACTTTCACAATTGAAATTACCAAATTTCACTTTTTTTGAAATTTCTCGGGATTGAGTCAAGCCTAGTGCACCAAACTTTAACACATAAAATTGCCCGACTTTTGGCACCTATGGTTCAACTTTCAGCCTATTTGGTCAAAATTTACGGAAATGGCAGTAAAACGAAATGTGATCATTTTTTTGAGACACCCTGTACTTGCCATTGCTGACTTTCGACGGCCTGGGTTGGGCTTTGTGTCGACTACTTTCCATCGCCTCAACAGGTTTTTAACCCACAAACACACCGCTTCCATGGGTGCCGGGCCACCGTGACACACGTGATTATTTTCGCTTTTTTCTTTTAAAATTTTAATACAAGTTGATTTTCCAGCTACCTTTCCACCAAAACGCGTAATTTGTTAATGCAAGCTGAAATAGAACGGTTCTCTGATCGATCTAAGCAAATTCACCACTCCGAAATAACGGCGCCCAATGGGGGTCGCTGCTGGTGCGAACGGTGCGTAACGGTGCGTACGGTGCGTAACGGTGCGAACGGTGCGTACGGTGCGTAAACTACTAACTGCCGTTTTCTTCGCATCGACGTTCTAGAGTTGGCGCCCGGCGGATGCGAACCGGTGCGACTGGTTGCGAAGTTGCGACCGGTTGCGATGTTGCGAAGTTTAGTAGTCGCCATAGTAGGCTACTGGGCGAAGGAGGAACTACTAACCGGGATAGACGTTATTCGATAAATTCCGCTTTCATTTATCTACGGTATAGTAACCGGATCCGCGCCTTCTTCGTTTCCTACCGCTGCTGCCGGCAAATAGAAAAAGAAATCTTTCGTTCCGATCCGACGATTTCATGAGATTGAGTATTCCGATTGTAAATTTGCAACAAACACGATCAAATTTGGTATCAAATGACTGCTGATGATCCTTTGATTATTATTTTACACATCAACATCTAATTACTGCATGCTTTATTCAGCTTTACCTCAGATTACGCGTTTTGGTCCCGGAACAAATCCTGTAAATAACATGCACACCCAAATTGTAAATCTCTAGCAAATATGACCTAATGTGGTATCAAACAACTCCTTTTGACTTAGATATTATTCTCTTAGACAGTAACACACCAGAACATCCTAAACCAATGCAACCTCAGATCACGCGCTCTCGTCATATCGCCTCTTGTCATCGATTGAGCGGCCGATTACCCCCGGAATATCACTTAGAGAACTTGCTATAAAACTCATGCGCAGAGGGGTACCGTACCGCGCAAGTGGGGATAGGTGGACAACTGCCCTAGCTACAGATAAAAACACAATTAGAAAGATTGGGCCCAAACCCTAGGATTTTAGCGCGCTTTAAACGACGATCTCCACTAGTGAAAATTGAAAAAAAAACAACGTTTCTCTAGCTAATCTTTTGAAAGATAGCTGCCAATTTTACCATGTGAGTAGGCCTACCGTAGAAGCATATTTCTGCGCATTCATTTTTAAAGTTCCTTGAACAACAATTTAAAAAGTAAAAAGAATGACAGAGCACGATTTTGGCATCTATTTACTAAATCAATCGTAGCATTCAAACCTATTAACAGATATGCGTGCGCAAGTACGTGTGGGTAGATGTGACAAACTGCTATCGATTAAGTATAAACATAACAATCTTCGTCCAAACCCCAGGACTTTAGCCCGTTTGAAACGAAAAATTGGCAAAAAATTTCTGCACAAGAAACACTAATCTGCGCAATGGGTACTCATGTCATCAGAGAATAGAAAATTGACGGCGTGCCGCATGAATGCGTGTTTTACTGTGTTAGCTATACCGCGAAAGCGAAACGTTTACACGACGCTGGTATAACCTATACCGGCAGGTTTATGAAACGGTAAGCGTGCTACAAGCTGTGTAAAAACAGTATTTAAGTAGGACTTGTTCTTCCCCCACCTGCTCAACACCCTAAACTTATCGTTTCAAGCTCAACAGGATTAGGTTCAGGTTTAACGCTAAACTTACGTTTAGGATTACACTGACGCTTAATCGGGCTTCGATTAGACGCAGGCTTGGGCTTTTTATTAAATAAATGTATCACGGGAGCTTGCGTTTGGGGGTAATGGCCAGGAATGTCTGCTACTCATTGGTATCCGGACTATTCCCCACCCGCCAACTACCTTAAATTTAAGCCTGGCTGGGTTTAAACTTAGGTTCAGGACAAAAAACAAGTTTAGGACTGGCATTCACGTACAAAAGCGGTGTGGGATTGGAATCATAATTTCAAGTTAAAGGAAACTCATTTTTTTTTAAATGGGGCATACGGACCGAGGCTTACTTAGTTACTAAAGGCTTACTAGGCTTACTAATGAAACGGCTAACGAGATAGCGAACATGAACAAATGCAAAAGAACAAGCAGAATACGTATTTTAGGAAGGCGCGTATCTACCTTAGGAATCAATTAAGCTTAGCTGCTCCTATTGTTCTGACCCCCACTCAACGAGTTGGTTCCCTGGGGCAGAGGACAGAATATAGGTATGGCCAATGGTTTTCAAAAATTCATGCTACAGCAAAAAAGTTATGCTAAAACCGCCGATAACATGACCGGATACGATAATTTACGCAAAAAAAACGCACTTGACTCCATGAAAAATTAGAAAAATGCGATCTAAAAACATCCATCTGGGAAGAAATGGCATGGCATTTTGTATGGCGCACTTGGTACCATTTTTATTTATGGGCAACAGATTTGAATAACTGGCGCTACAAGCAAAAATTTATGCTAAAACGGCAATAGCATGACCGGATGCGATTATTTACGCAAAAAACCGCACTTAATTTCATGAAGAATTGGAGAAATGCGGGTTCAAAACAGCCGCGTGGGTCAAATCGCGTAAGTTAGTGTTTATAACTTGGTCGCCGTCCCAGCGGTGGCTGATTTTCTATGGCGCGAGTTACGAAGGTGCAACCAACTCCATTGTATAAAATCTACTATAAAGATGTGAATATTCGTCGCACAGCTAAATTAATGCGAAAAAGTATGATTGCAAGTGTTGGGTACAACAAAAGCCAGAAATGGCAAAAATTAAGGGTTACAGAAACTTCAACACCGTTTGTGGGGTTAACGGCAAAGAGCAGAGAGCAAATTCTTATATCATTCGAAAGCCTGAAGTCTACTGCACACGGAACCGATTGAACATCTTGCGCCGAATTCGTCGTTTTTTCACAAGAACGAGGAACATGTAAAAAATCCACGAAAATGCCAATTTTCAGTAGTTAAGAAAGAATCAATTTTGTGGGGACCATGTCAAAGTGCGGAAAGAAAAAGAGCGGTGCTATATAGGTAACGAGTTGCGGTGATTTTAAATCCGGTTGAACAAAATTTGAATCAAGTCTCCTTTTAGCAGAAAATGGACATTAAAAAACGAATTCAGTTTTCGAGAGGAAAATGCCCTTTAACGGCCGAATTATGATTCAAAATGCATCTTATTCGATAGCTTACACTCTGTTTCATATAAATACATCACATCCTCCTATCAATAATTGAACACAAAAATGCATTTGCGCTTGAAGTTGCAAAAACCATTTTGGACCACTTTTTGGCTGTGTTTTTGTATTTTCTATTCCGCGCCGCGCGAACGTGCTTTGGCCATCCCTACAGAATAATGTTGTTGCTAGCAGTCGAACGGACGGCGGCCGACCGAGGCGACAGCGAGAGCAGGAAAGAAGAAAATAATTTTAGTGAAGAAAGTGACTTTTAGTGGTGATGGAAATAATAATAAAACAATGACGGCAGGTGGTGGTGTTTAGAAAACAGTGAAGCAAAAGTCGACAGTCCCTCCATCAAACATGTTGAGTGGTAGGTACCCGAGAGTAGGTAGGAAAGAGTGACAATTTCGCACTAACCTAAGTAACTACCGAGGAGAAAGCTACCAATTACCAAGCTACAGATGCGACACTAAATGTCGTACCCGGCCATCTCCGCTGATTGGCCAACTAATCGATCCATCAGGCTGGCCGGCTTAGGCAGTGGGCGCTGCCACTTTAACCTGGGTCAGACAGGCAACGCGTTCCCAGCCCAGGCAGGCACCATTATTTTTGGCCTCTGCGCGCTATTTGCTACTTGTCGCAAGCTTTTAAACACCTTGACAGTACTTTTCAGTAAAACTGTTTATAACTGCACAAGCGAGTAGTTATTCCCATTGCCACTGTACATTAAACAAAAACCAGAGTCAGTCAATACTGTAAGTAGATTGCCATTTTGCAATAGTGCAATCTCGTCTCTTTGGAACAATAGAACTTTGTTGTGTTCGTGTTGATCTTTATACAGTCTAGCGCAGTGTTGCCAGGTTGGGGGAATTTCCCCCAAAATTGGGGGAATTTTTTTGCGTTTGGGGGAGAAATTTCGTTTGGGGGAGTGGGGGAATTATTTGGGGGATTTTTGCAAAATCTGGGGGAATTCGTGGGGGAATTTTGTATTCAGGAATTTTCTAGTATTTTTAAGCTTTTTTGCCAGTACCTATTAGTGCCAATTTCGACTGCTGCATGTGCATATTTTTACTATTCGATGCTATTATTTTTGCTGTAACATGTTTTAAGTACCGTTTTTTATCTATCGAACCTTATTAGCGACTGAAAATCCAAACAGGATAGCTTTTAGGCCTAAGTAGGCATCGTTCCCTCCCATTCTCATCTCACGTGCTTAAGATGTAGGTACTGATAAAACACATAGGCAGGTATGGAACGTGTTTTTCTCTGTTGTTATACAACATGCTCAATTTTCTTATGTACATGGAGGAATGTTTCAGCCGTTTTAGCTGGCAAACTGTAGATAAACTTTTAAAACTCAAAAATCAAGCATTGTTCTGACTAAAAGTTTTGATTTGTATCAGATTTCCTGAAATAAAAATTCATACGAAAGTGGCAGTTTTAAAAAAAATGAATTATATTTTACTTTGAAAAACATTTCTGATACAATAATTAAAAATTTCTCAAATTTCAAAATTTCATTCACTCCAAACGTTTTTTGCTTGAAATTTTCCTGAATAAATCAGACTTGTGGTTTATGAACTGACATTTTGAGTCTTTAATAAGTTTAATTATTTGTGCCATTTTTTACACAAGCAAACCCTACTTCTACGTTTTAACGATGTTAATCAAATCCAATTAAAGGAAAACAACAGCCATAACCGGCCTCTGCAGAGCATACATTTTGTTGCATTTTTCAATTTTTATTTGGGGGAATTTTTTGGGGGATTTTTGTATTTTTGGGGGATTTTTTTCTGAATTTTGGGGGAATTCTAGCCCTCAGACCTGGCAACACTGGTCTAGCGTTCTGTTCGCGCTCCGCGTCTTCTCGAGCTTCCTCTAACAAGCGAACTTGCTCGGCTTCCTTTAGCCATAATTTTTCATTATGCTCACGCTCTCTTTCGCATTCTCGCGCTCTTTCATAGTTCTCCTGTTCTGTTCACTCACGCTCTAACTCCTCGCGCTCAATCGCTGATTTCAAGATCAAAACTGATACTGAATAAAATTTCATTGCGGAAAAGAGCCCTAGAAGTGTCATATTTGGCTCCTGAGTGCACGCACCCGATTATGTTGCCGAAAAGAGTTTGATGGGCCAAGCCAGAAATTTCGGCCGGAGCGCATCCCTAGTGCGGATTACTTAAATGTACTGTATGGTGTTGTAGGTGCTTACCGCATTCCCCACAGATTAGTGCTGCTCTGGATATCCGCTCTGCGTCTGGATGCGCAGTAGGAATATGCCGGCGCAGTCCTCTGTCATGTGCATAGCTCTTCTGGTAATGCGGGCACTGTTTTCGGTCAGAAACGCCTGATGCCGTCATTGCGCGCCAGACACACAAAACCGTGTTAAACAGGCTGGGTTGTGTAGACCCATTCCATGCTACCTTATTAAAGTCCATGTCAAAAAAGAGCGGACTGGCGGTTTTTTGCGAATAACTCCTTATGGGTGCATCGGAGCGCTTTTTGCCTCATAACCAAAGTTGTAGAGTGGCTCGAGCTCGGTACTATGGTGCAACCTAATCTGCGCAACGCGCCATGGTAATGCTAATCTGCGCAACGCAAAAAAATCGGCTTTTCCTGTAGTTAGGATGAACGCGAGTTTTTCAGTGAATTATAATCTACAGACCTCGGGGATTTCAAAAATGCATTCACATTTCTTCTAGGTGGAACGGTTCCAGAGTTATACACCATCAAAGTTGGCCGAAAATGCTAAGAATGGCCATTTTTGGCGATTTTCAGATTTCTGAGGGGGATTGGAATAACTCTGGACCAACTCAGCCGATCAGGCTGAAATTCATATATATGGTGTAAAATTTAGTTTTACGTCGACTGAGACACATAAGAACCCTGAAAAATTGACCCTGATACCGTAATCCCGATTTTTTCAACTTTAGGTCATTTGATTTTTTCTCTGGTTGCATATAGTAGTTTAAGCCCTCTACTGTGGTTAAAAATGTACTTTAACGTGTTTTGAATCGATTTCAGTCCATTCTGAAGCCATTCGGATACTGTAGTGTGTGGTCCTGGCACGAAAATAACTTTTTGTCAATTTACATTGTTCCTGCGGCAAAGAAATGACCTATAGAGTAGGCAGTAAAGGTTTTCATGGTCGGGGAATCCATTGCTGACATAACTATAATCACTGGAATACTGTATTTTGAGGTCCCAACACGAAAATTGTTATTTTGCGTTTATGCATGCCTGGTGCAAGGAAACGCTCTATAGAGTAGGGAATAAACGTTTTCAGGGGTGGGGAACCTATTTCTGACATAACCATCATTGCTGGGTTACTGTATTTTGTGGTCCCGACGAGAAAATTGTTATTTTTTGCTATTTGGGTGTTTCTGTTGCAAGGAAACGATGAATTGACAAGCACTAAAGGTTGTCGGCTTCAGCGAATTCATTCAGGGCATAGCGAATGTTACTGGATTACTGTATATTGTGGTCCTGGAACGAATGTACAAACTCATAAGTTTGATTACCTACTATATTTAGCTTTCTCCTGCAACAGGAACACCTAAATTGCAAAAAATAACAATTTTCTCGTCGGGACCACAAAATACAGTAACCCAGCAATGACGGTTATGTCAGAAATAGGTTCCCCACCCCTGAAAACCTTTATTCCCTACTCTATAGAGCGTTTCCTTGCACCAGGCATGCATAAACGCAAAATAACAATTTTCGTGTTGGGACCTCAAAATACAGTATTCCAGTGATTATAGTTATGTCAGCAATGGATTCCCCGACCATGAAAACGTTTACTGCCTACTCCATAGGTCATTTCTTTGCCGCAGGAACAATGCAAATTGACAAAAAGTTATTTTCGTGCCAGGACCACACACTACAGTATCCGAATGGCTTCAGAATGGACTGAAATCGATTCAAAACACGTTAAAGTACATTTTTAACCACAGTAGAGGGCTTAAACTACTATATGCAACCTGATCGGCTGAGTTGGTCCAGAGTTATTCCAATCCCCCCCCCAGAAATCTGAAAATCGCCAAAAATGGCCATTCTTAGCATTTTCGGCCAACTTTGATGGTGTATAACTCTGGAACCGTTCCACCTAGAAGAAATGTGAATGCATTTTTGAAATCCCCGAGGTCTGTAGATTATAATTCACTGAAAAACTCGCGTTCATCCTAACTACAGGAAAAGCCGATTTTTTTGCGTTGCGCAGATTAGCATTACCATGGCGCGTTGCGCAGATTAGGTTGCACCATAGTACCGAGCTCGAGCCACTCTACAACTTTGGTTATGAGGCAAAAAGCGCTCCGATGCACCCATAAGGAGTTATTCGCAAAAAACCGCTAGTCCGCTCTTTTTTGACATGGACTTTAGTATTCAGTGATTCCGAGCCGTTACCGGGCAAAAAGTCAGTAAGTGTCGGTCATCACGTTTGAGCTTCAGAACACAGATCTGGCCATGCATGCATACAGTTGACGATAACTATCTCAAATCTGACATCAGATCTAAGCGAAAAATAAGCTTGAGTGTCTGCAGTTTTAATTGCGTTTCCATAACTCGCAAGAGTCAAAATAAAACCATACCGCACTCCTTTTCTATAACGCTCGCGCGTCAGCTTCCCGGACCAGAAATCTGTTTGCTGTCGGTAGCTTATTAGAGATGTTCACGAGCCTGAAAAAGCTCGGCTCGGCTTGCGAGCCCAGTTCGAGCGAGCTTATCAAGTTAGAAAGCTGGCGGTCCGAGCCGAGCCGAGCCCATCTCAGAACGCGCTACAAACTTAAAAATGTGTAAAATTTAATCAATTTTGAAAATTGAGTGCTTTTGTAGGGAAGATTGGTTTAATTTCTATGTTTGCTGCATTATTTTAAGCTAACAAACCATAAAAAACTGCCTAATTAGCGAGGAAAAGCCTTAGGTATTGAATTACTTAGGCGTTACTTCTCTATTTTTCCGAGCTTTCCGCCAAAAGCCTATTCATATCTTATCCTTCAGATGCTGTAAGACCACAGCAACACACTTTCGGTACTGTAATTGTGATGCCTTTCCCGGCTTTCCCTTTAACACGGTTTATTATAGACTTTAAAACAAAGTACGTACAACATGACAACCACTAGTAGATTGCACTGTGAAATTGATTCAAGGTCTAAAAGCTTATTATCGGCCAAAATTTATTATCGTGCCTGGCTGGCTGGAAGGGCGTCGCGCTGTCTGACCCAGTTTAAAGTGGCGGCGCCCACTGCCTAAGCCGGCCAGCCTAACGGATCGATTAGTTGGCCAATCAGCGGCGATGGCCGGGTACGACATCTAGTGTCGCATAAGCTACAGGCGGTCGGCAGGACGAGAGACTCACTGCAGGAGGCTTCACTAGTCCTCGCTTGGCGCTTGGTTCGGCCTAGGTGGCTTTGCGACAGTCTTGCAAGACACTCTTCCTTTTTCTTTATTTTGCCAGAAAAGTGGTCACTTAGCGCTAGACAGAAAAACCAATAAAAGTGAAAAGAAATCAGTTAGTGCCCAGACGGCCAAAAAGATCGATCAAATGTGGGCCTATCAAGGGCCGTCGTGGTTCCCGAAGCTCCGCCCCTTCCAATGATCTTCCATCGCGCTGCCGTCACTGCCTCACCGATTGGACCGGCGTTCTCCCAAATCCCGCGCGATTCTTCCCTCGTCGACCGACTAACTGGGTCCCGTCACGAAGGGCCTGCGTCCTCAAGCGAAGCGGCAATTCTTCGGATTTTGAACAGGGTTCTGCACACTATTACCTAACCACTCCTTTCTCTCTCCTACTCTGCACTGCCGCCGACCGAAGTGAAGAACGAATAAAACTAATAAAAACAAGAGTTGTTAGCCGTTAGTGGCGTTAGCGTTAGTGGCGTTCAGAGATTACAAGCTATGCGCACATGGGCTGTACTTTATTAGCATATCGTCATTCATTTGTAGCGCATCCCAAACTAGTGATCTGCTGAAAATTACACTAAAGCATCAGAAACTGTTTGATCACTAAGAAGTCCAGAGATTCGACTATGTACCGTATGCAAATCTTCTCAACCAAAACTGAAAAATAATCTGTCACTATCTTAGTCAAAGTACTACATACATTACAGACATAAATTCGTACACCTGTAAATTTAGTTAATTAATCTGCTTTCGTCTTGATAGTAGCGAAAGCCTTGATATTCCAAATTTCAGTTTATTTTTCGAAATTCAGAGAATATCGAATATTTCTGTTGAGTAAGTATTTTTAAAGTATTCTGTAGCGGGTGAAACGGTAGTTTGTGTATGTTTCCTTTGCTTATGATTTTGCGTCAGAAGAAGAATCGAAAGTACGATCAAATACAGTAGACAGTAAATTCCAAAATTACCGAGGCTTCTGTACTGCGGCGCCGTTCAAAGCCGATGACCACTTTTCCAAAAGCAGCTGACGGTCACCCATTTGCGATCTGAAATGCTTTCTCAATTCGCTTGTTAATTTTACAGACATCAGTGTTGTACTGTACAGTGTCTCAAAATCATCCTGCGTCTCACAATGGATACATACAAATCTTAGTTTTATGTAATCAGAGAAGTACTCTCGTCCGTTTCGAACAGCGCTAGCGAACACAATGAACGTACACGTGTATGGCACTTCTTCGACACAGCTTTTGTACTCGCGTGTTCTTGTGATCGCCGAATGTTATGGTTGTGTTTTCATGTGCATCTGTTTGTCAAAGCTGGCTTAGGCGAAAAGGTTAGCAAATTTCGTTTAATGGTAGGCAAATATAGAAGGGCCTTTAGGTTTGCTTGAGTCTTATTTTGAAAGTGTTGAGCTGCCTCGGTCAAAACTTTTTGCAATACATAATCGAGTATTTTTACCTTAAACCAAAAAGGTACATTTTGCGACGGTGGAAATCACATTCCATTATTTCAGCTTCTGTCTCTACCAGTTAGATTTGAGGATTCGGTTTTGGCATTGAGTTTAATGATTTCGAAAATGGTTTTGAAAACGGTATTTGTCGGTGGAACAATCATGCAATACAAATACATAGCATACCTGCCAAAGCGGACCAGGCCTTGTCTAAGGGCTCCAGAGCGTTTGCCAAACCTGAACATAATAGATCGTGGAGCAAGATAGTGCAACAAAGATTTCTCAATTACCTGACCAGTGCGTTGCGCATGTTGTCATCACGTTTGCCGAACCTACAGTAAACGTACGTTTCCTTGGTTATGAGTACCAAGAGAATTTGAATTATTGTCTGTGTAGGTTAGAATCTCGATCCAAATGTATCAGACATATACGTACAGTAGTGGCGATTAAGTTAGTAAGTGTGTTGGAAAGAATGCCAGAAGTACCTGACGAGCGCATTCCTCATTCCGTCGTCGCGTTTCCCGAATCTGAAACGAGCATTTGTAAGCATTGAACCCGTAAATAGAAAGCAAAGATTACCGAACCAGTGCATTGCGCATGTTGTCGTCGCGTTTGCCAAATCTAAACAGCAAAAACCAACAGAATGCTTTGAAGTAAGTGTTCAGGCTCACCGCATCATACTTTCACCGGGCTGTTTGTTGTCGAAATGAGTCCTAAGACCAACAAAGCCCTATCTACCTTTGACTAAACTGTTTTACCTGACTAGGGCGTTTCGCATGTCCTCCTCTTCCCCCGATCGCTTGCCAAACCTCAACACTGGTTAGTGGCCAAAACTTTAGTTAGACTACTCTTTCTATTACCGGACTAAAGCGTTGCGCATGTTGTCTTTCTTCTCGCTGAAATATTTTGCAATCGGTTAGAGCTGTGCATTAATAATTTAGCTTACAAGTCGTCGTCATTGTCGAACTGCTGAGCCAGACAGAGACCGAGCCCAATCAGCAGGACCAGTGCAACGTGACGGTACATGGCGTCGGCTACGGTAGCTACTAAATAGAGCGACAGCTGACTGTTGTGCCGGGAAGCAAATGAGATTGTTGGAACGATGCAATCAGTCGGTGAAACTAAGCGCAATTAAGAAAATTAAGAGCGCGATTGGTCGAGCAGCCCACGACCTCAACACTTGATTCAATTTAATCAGTCCGGTGCAAAAAGGTGTGATAATAAAATTTGCATCAATAATTCGATCGAGCGACCAAATTAATTTCGTTCACTCCCAACCCAATCACGTCAGCCAGCTCTGACGCTGGTAAATACCCACTTGCAAATCGTGTTTAATTTGACATACACGTACGTATCACAGACTAGCGACAAACAGGTTAGGACACATCGGGTGAGAATTCCGATTTGGTCTTTCTAGCTATGAGCAAAGCGAACACCACGGCAGTGAACAACAAAAGACTGGCGACTAGGATTGCAGCAGTGATAGTAGCGACCAGTTGCGTCGGCACACAGCCGTGGCTGTGGTTTGAACGCAACGACAGCGCACCGCTCTTCCGACCAACTTCTTTCAGCGACTCAACCACATAAATTACTGCATCTACGTCCTCACTTTCTTCAGAACTGGCAGAACTCCTTTTTCTTCTCCGAGCGTCTTCACAGTTTGGAGGCTGCAAATACATTCAGATTGGCTTTGGCATTCAAAAACTGGACCGACATACAGAGAAGTCCTGACAGCCATCGGCGTATTTGGTGCAGAAGGCAATGGAGCAAGTGAATCGGAGTTGCGGCGAGTCAGGAATACCAAAAGCTTTGGTCTTGACAAATGCAAAGAAGCCTTTGGATGGGTACTGAATAGGCCCCATGATGTTCTTGTCAACCGGGCATCTAGATCAGCTCAGTATCTAATTTGTATAAATCCTAGGTCTCTACCTAATTTGATGCATCAATGAGTTGCAGAGGACTATTAAAAACAATGACTGACGCCCTGGCCACGACATCCCCTTATTCTAGCATAATTTTTATACGAAAGAATATAAATAAATTATTACCGTACCCCTGTCTGTCCACAATCATTTTTCTTTGTTTGCCGACGCCAACGAAACAACTGTGGACCTTCATTCCATACATCCGTTCTCCTTGACCGACTAAAACCGTTAACTATGCTCAAATAAGAAGAATTGTGGATCGTGAGTGATTGGTTCTCTGACAATTTATGGATTTGGTACACGTACGTATTAAATAATTCATATAGCAGCAGTCTTCGTAGTACAAGGAGGCGTGGGTAATTGGGCTTCTGACCGATCAGGTCGAGAAAATTTTGAAAAAATAGATTTAAAAACTCATTAAAAGACATTCTGAGCACAAAGCATAAAGCAAAAGACAGTTTTAGGTTTTAGAATATAGCTTAAATTCTTTTCTCTTATTTTTCACCGACTTTTTCTTCCTACCGTCCACCGTAACCGGGGTCCTTGGCACGCTACTCAACAAACCCGGTTTTGCATATACATAGTTCCCTAGCCGATTTGGTGGACCTGAAACCCCACTTTGATGAGTGTCTAAGGTATTTCAACCAAAACAGGGTTCTCAAGACATTTTTCAACTGGAATAGGTTTTTAATGCATTTTACCTAATGCTTTTTCCAATCCGGATAGGGGGGTGTAGGACATTCTTAGCCCCAGAAGCCACAAAATGGTCAACTCTACGAACCAAGTTAAGGACCCCAAAAATATCGTCAAAATCTAGTTTTTAGTTGGTACCAAAATCCTTGGGACCTAGAAAACGTTCCCCCAGCGAAAAAAGCAAGCGACATGTTTGTATGTTTTCCAGACACCCTTGTACCTTTAATGTATATGTTGTAGGCTGTGAGGGGAGGCTAGGCTCCGGCCTAGCCTCTGAGGGGACGAAAGGTGTGCGCCCACAAGAAACCTAATTTTACCATTAAGATATATATCTTCACACTTGTCACGTTGACGCTTTGGTGAAGTTTGATATTAGGGTGGAAAAAGTAAGTTTTTGCCCTCTTATTCTTGCGGCAAGGAATTAAAATTACAGTAGTTTCACAGAGACCTGTCTAAATTTTATCTGAAACAAATTACCCTTCGAGCTACTCCACGATTCTTCGACCAGCTGTTCTGAATTTAAACCTGCTTTTAAGCGGTGGGTGAAAAGAAAACCGTTTGTCTGCGCTAAAATCCAAAAAATTAACACACTCATTCGTTTTTGTGCTAAAAGCTGATTGATAATCAACTTGGCTTCCAATATCGTACTAATACTAAATAATTCAAATATTCAATACTAAAAGGCAGAAACAGAATGACAAACTATGTGAGAAAAGAGCTAATATTTTAGTCTGTTTGTTTATGCCGGTCAGTCAGATCAGGCCATGTTATCGATTTATCGAACAGGTCGCCACTTCAGAGTTTTGCCCGCTATTTAATTTGCCTTTCTTTTGTTTAGTCACTAGAGACTCTGTCCCCTCAGAGGCTACGACATACAATGTATATAGAGTACGGTATATTATGTTGTGATTGTGTAAGCAGTCCAAAACTTACTGGCTTCACATTCCCATCTGTGATAAACAAACTGGCCAACTTTGGCGAACTTGATTTCGTCACCGAATTCTGAGTCTCGACGAATGCCATAGTGACATGTTGGTTCGATAGCAGTGTAGTTAACATCAATAATATCAGGAAATCTACATAATATGCATTTTAACCGTATTATATTAAAAATGCACATTTTGAACCAGCGGGTTTAAGGGGCATTTTTACAGTTTAGACAGGGTTTTGACCCGATTTTTAATCAACTAGGGTAGGGCAATAGAAGTCAGTCAAACGGCCCAGCCTACCCTTCATTTAGCTAGTTTACTGTTGTATTGCTGGACCAATTACTAATAAAAATGTTGTTGTTGTTGAAACTTTTGGATACCAAAAAGGTCGCTGAATCCATCTTTGGGCATTGAGCTGAATCCCTATTTGGGAGCTGAAAGCACTCCAGCCGAAAACCCAGTTACAAGATGAAAAATTGTTATTGTGTTTTGTGTATCGAGTTGCTGTGTGTGGTGTGTATGTGTGTGGATGCGAGGTTGAGCTGTGTTGTGTTTGCATCGACTAGTCATAAACATTCTGTTTCATTGGTGCCGAGAAACCTGTCTGAACCTACCTGCTGCTCTTCCACAAGTTTGACAGTTAGATAGTTCCGGTACTCAAGTCTCTCAAGCTCCCTTCACTTCGATCAATACTTTTTCTCCCTCCAGTGATCGTCAGGCAGAGACGTGACCCCGTTAGACGTTCACTTGCTTACCTGTTTCCCCATACTTCGCTAGCATGCTCTCTTAAGAGTCGATGTCTGAATCAGGCAACCCTCCCTATGCACAAAAATAGGTCGACCTCTCCGATTTTGCTCAAAATTTGCATAAATGATGTACCTTAGGGGAAACCAACGTGTACCAACTATCAGCCCCCAACTCCGCCTAATATGCAAATTACGAGGGGTCAAAGGTCAAATTTGGGGTACCTTATTCGATTGAGCATAACTATGCCAATTTTCAACGCACGGCGTTCGGGTTTCTTTTAAACGATAGAGCTTGCTCTTGGCTTTCCAACGGGCTACACGGCGCATTTCTGCATGGCTTCATTCGGTAGTTATAGCGATTTTTTTTCTTTTTTTGATGACCCAAAAATCGCTTTTTTGCCCACTGCAAAAAAAATTCCCTCCTAGCCCCCCTTTTTTATTTCTTTATTTGATAGCCGTTGATTAGAGCTTTAATTTGATGTAAAATATGAGCGATTTCACTGGGGCATTTTGGAGAAACTTGCATTTGAATGTTGCTACCCAAGCTGACTGCTGCGAAATTTCTACTGTAAGAACTGCCCGGAAGTGTGTTAGTTTGCATCCCAGTAAGTTCAGGATTCTTTTACTGTATAGAGCGTTTCTCGAGCTATCACTTGATTAATTGAGGTTGAGATACATACAGTATGACTTTGTATCAAAACTGTTCCAAGAATGTTGAGGATCCTTTTTGCCATCTCAACAGCATAGGCTCGGAGTTGAGTAATCTGGGTCGTTGTCCAAATCCCAATCATCAACATTTCTTTTTTTGTTGGTGTAAACAGCTTCCATGGACGCTCATTCTGACCAATCCAGACTGGAGGACCATCAATGAATTTGTAATATTGATGACTTTCAATAGCTGCTTTCTCCTGTGAAATTTGCATTTGAATGTTGCTACCTAAGCTGACTGCTGCGAAATTTCTACTGTAAGAACTGCCCGGAAGTGTGTTAGTTTGCATCCCAGTAAGTTCAGGATTCTTTTATCAGAAGCGACAGGTTGACACGTATTTCAACTCTAAACTTTTGAGTTTACATTAGCCGTGGCATAACAGTATTGTGGTGCAGCATAAGTTGCTTCAGTCATTCGAGATGTTCTTTCAAGTTTGCCAGCATTTCATCTTCCTCAGGAGTGACAATGTTTTCATCATCCAGGTAATCATGCCGAGGTGCAAACCGGTTTTCTGATGTGTCTTCTGGCTTGTCAACGTTGTGCTGCTCAACTGCACCCTTCCTTAGCTTCTGTGACATTCTTGAGAAGTATGCAAGAATTTGTTGCTCTCTCAAATATTCATTCACATTAAAGAGAAGAGCGCCACCTGAAGCATTTTGTTGAACATTTGTTCAAATGAACGAAGTGACATGGTGCATATAATGCAGCACATGTTTTTGCTATAGTAATAGGTGAATAGTACCTATACGGGTTTTTCTCATGTCGCTGGCCACCTGCGCTGCGTTCAATTTCTGTTTTGTTTGTTCACCTTCAAGAAACTTGCTCTCAAGGTACTGCACCTGTTTCTTTGAAAAACGAGTGAAAGCAGATGCTTCACGCAAGGCCCACCCCTGTTCAAGAGGTTGCATCTCGCTTTGATGGCATGCGCTTTTTTGAGCAGCATGCGTCTCCAACTCCTCATTGATGTCAGCGCGAAGGTCATCCATAGCTTTAGAAGTGTGCAATTCTTCCAATCGAGTAACGTACAACCCTAAGAAACCTATTTATGGTAAGACATATAGAAGCAAGAATTAAACAAGAGGTAAAAGTACAGTTAAACAAGTAAGCATATGTAAATGTAAACATGCCTTGAGCTGCATCCAAAAGAGTGAGTCTTTCAGGTTTGTACTTGTGTTTTCCACCGGCAACATGCCGAATTAGATTTGCGTAATAGTAAAACTGGGCGGTACATCCTGGTTCTGGACAGTCGTACAGCAAATCACGTTTGAACTCATAGCCGGACTCTGCCGTCGCTCGAGTATTCAAGTTTGGTTTATTCTATTGCTTACAAAAGGCATACTATGAGTAAGACCAATGGGATGAGTAGAGATTCCGTTTTTGCCTTTTGAACATGAAAAATCTTTCAGGTCTCAAGTTCATTCTGAGTGAATGGTTCAGTGGTATCAAAACTCAGTGGAAGAACAGTGACTCGGGTGTTGTTCAGAAAGATAGTGAAAAACTAGGTCAGTCTTGTTTAGGAATCAGATTATTTTGTCAAACTTCAGTACTGAGTTTAATTTACACAGAAATACTTCAGGTGTGTACGTATTATTTATCAAAACAGCCAATATCAACGGTGCTGGTATTCTTACCAGCACATCTCCAATCACTGTGTCGTTTCGCGGCACTGAAGGGCGCACAAGAACAATGAATTTACCATTTGTGTTCAGCCAGCTTAGCGACGTGTCTGCGTAAACTTTGAAGTATAGCCAGAGTAACAGAAGATGTTGTCATGTATACTGTTTGATGTTTCTTTAGATTTGAAAGGAATGCTGTCCACACATTTCCGCTTTTCAGACTTCGCAAGGTTGGGTCAGTGACCCACCTTCTTCTATCAGTACATTCAACTGAAGATACCTGGTGATAAATTCGTTACAACTGCCTTAAAAAGATACGATGTGTAAAATGCACTTTCAGGCCAGTACAACAGATAAAACTCTTCGTTTGGAACCGGTATTCACAGGAGAAAGCAGCTATTGAAAGTCATCAACATTACGAATTCATTGATGGTCCTCCAGTCTGGATTGGTCAGAATGAGCGTCCATGGAAGCTGTTTACACCATCAAAAAGAAGAAATGTTGATGATTGGGATTTGGACAACGACCCAGATTACTCAACTCCGAGCCTATGCTGTTGAGATGGCAAAAAGGATCCTCAACATTCTTGGAACAGTTTTGATACAAAGTCATACTGTATGTATCTCAACCTCAATTAATCAAGTGATAGCTCGAGAAACGCTCTATACAGTAAAAGAATCCTGAACTTACTGGGATGCAAACTAACACACTTCCGGGCAGTTCTTACAGTAGAAATTTCGCAGCAGTCAGCTTGGGTAGCAACATTCAAATGCAAGTTTCTCCAAAATGCCCCAGTGAAATCGCTCATATTTTACATCAAATTAAAGCTCTAATCAACGGCTATCAAATAAAGAAATAAAATAGGGGGGCTAGGAGGGAATTTTTTTTGCAGTGGGCAAAAAAGCGATTTTTGGGTCATCAAAAAATGAAAAAAAATCGCTATAACTACCGAATGAAGCCATGCAGAAATGCGCCGTGTAGCCCGTTGGAAAGCCAAGAGCAAGCTCTATCGTTTAAAAGAAACCCGAACACCGTGCGTTGAAAATTGGCATAGTTATGCTCAATCGAATAAGGTACCCCAAATTTGACCTTTGACCCCTCGTAATTTGCATATTAGGCGGAGTTGGGGGCTGATAGTTGGTACACGTTGGTTTCCCCTAAGGTACATCATTTATGCAAATTTTGAGCAAAATCGGAGAGGTCGACCTATTTTTGTGCATAGGGAGTTCACTACAGGGTTGCCGGACTCAGACACCCACTCTTAAGACCCTATTTTTACCACTACTCTACTGCAACTTCTCAAAGACCAACAACGGCACGATCAAGAGAAATACGAAGTTTACCAACTCGAACAACTCCAGCTTCAGCAACAGCAACAGATTTTCACAGACCACATTTTTTTGTTCATCAGGTACCTGTTTCAGCATAGCAAGGCCCCAGAGAAAGAGTCGAAAGCAGACAATCTTAGTTTGTGTTTGAAAGAGGATAAGACAGATCTGCAGAAAGGAGAAAATGAGAAGATGAAGCAAAGACAGATGATGGAGCTCCAGATATTACTTGTTTGGCAGAAAACCGTATTCATAGCGTTCCTATTGATATTGTGCAGCAAGCCTTCTCAAAGCGCGCTCGCTCATTGGGGCACACGTGGAGGATCCCATCAATAAACATGTGACCTGTGCCAAAACCACACATTCGGTTATGTTTGTGAGTACTCACCAGTGGTTCCGTTGTTGATTCTTTGCAAGTGAAGTCAGTTATGCGTGGTCCTGCATTCTATGAGGTGACTGGTAAAGATGAGAATTCCAGTTTGTGTTCAAGGAAGAAAGCGAAGAAGGATGTAATGAAAGTGGAAGCGAAGGATGATGGTAAGAATGAAGAGAAGAAAGATGAAGAGTAGGAAGATGGAAGAGAAATTTAAAGGAGAGGAAGGCGAAAGATGATTAGGAAGAGAAGGAGGAGCATGACGAAAAGAAGAAAGAGGATGCGAAGAAGAATGATGAAGAGAAGGTTGGTGAGAAGGAAGATTAAGATGAAGAGAAGAAGGAGAATGAGGAGAGGAAGACAGAGGATGAGAAAGAGGATCCGTTTAAGTTCAGTGGAAAAGAGTTGGAAGCCGGTTTTACCGATGGGAAAATGAGAGGTGAGAGCAAAGGAACAGAAGGGAAAGAAAAGAATGTAGCAAGAGAGAGATTGAGATGACAAGATGTCACAGCAGAGCGAATTACTGGAGATGAAGAACTGGAAGAGGCAGCTGAAGTGTATAGTTTGACTCCAATAGCTGTCAGGCACAGAAGACTCCACATCCACTAGGGAGAGTGATTAAAGATTGTGATTGTTTAGTGTGAGTGTTTTGTGTATCTGCGCAGTTTGGTGTTGTGTGTGTGCGAGTTGAGCTGTGTTGTGTTTGCATAGACTAGTCATAAACATTCTGTTTCAATGCATACAGGCTGGACCCGATTTTGATTTCGATTGCGATTTGCCAGGTATGCATCACTCAGTGGACTGAAAAAAGGTTCCTTGTTCCAGGAAAGGGGCGAGGGGCCCTCAGGGGCAGTGACCGCGAGGTCCATTGGCCTTTCTAGCTAGGGGTAGCCCATATACTTAAAGTGTGAAACTGCATGAGTTAGCACTTACGTTGCATTGAATTGACTTTCCAGTGTTTTCTGCAAGGGCACACTAACGGCCAGACTTTGATTCTGTTCAGTAAAGGCACACTTGACTTTGAATGCTTTGTCCCCTTGCCTGATTAGCATTGGGTGCGACATCATGACGATCACGGTTGAATATATGACACCTTTCGGTTTTGAGGTCTTTATTCTGTCCATGCCACACTGTGCTATTTTCAATTTGAATGTTGGGCGTGTTGTTCCTTCTGTGTAATCCTTCTCACACTCAGGATTGCTGAAGCTACCACGTACATAGAGACGCCCAGTGAAAACGCCAGTTGTTTCAATATCAAGCAAAAGCTCTTCAGGCAAACATCGAAGCTCAATGTTCTGGATTTCAGTGTACTTTCTTTCTGTTGGTTCTACTGTGCCTACATGGCCAGTTGTCACTGACCCTGGCTTCATTGTCGTTGCTTCCAAAGTTTCAGTTGTTTCTTCTGGCGCAGATTCAGTTTTTGCATCTGGACCTGCAGTTGTTTCCTCTGGTAGCACACCGGTTGTAGCCTCTGGAGCTGCCGTTGTTTCGTCTGGTGCCACACCAGTTGTTGCCGCTGGAGCTGCAGTTGTTTCCTCTGGTGCCACACCAGTTGTTGCCTCTGGAGCTGCCGTTGTTTCCTCTGGTGCCACACCAGTTGTTACCTCTGGAGCTGCAGTTGTTTCCTCTGGTGCCACACCAGTTGTTGCCTCTGGAGCTGCAGTAGTTTCTTCTGGTGCCACACCGGTTGTTGCCTCTGGAGCTGCAGTTGTTTCCTCTGGTGGCACACCGGTTGTTGCCTCTGGAGCTGCCGTTGTTTCGTCTGGTGCTACACCAGTTGTTGCCTTGGGAGCTGCAGTGGTTTCCTCTGGTGCCACACCGGTGGTTGCCTCTGGAGCTGCAGTTGTTTCCTCTGGTGCCACACCGGTGGTTGCCTCTGGAGCTGCAGTAGTTTCCTCTGGTGCAACACCAGTTGTTTCCTCTGGAGCTGCAGTTGTTTCCTCTGGTGCCACACCAGTTGTTGCCTCTGGAGCTGCAGTTGTTTCCTCTGGTGCCACACCAGTTGTTGCCTCTGGAGCTGCAGTTGTTTCTTCTGGTGCCACACCAGTTGTTGCCTCTGGAGCTGCAGTAGTTTCTTCTGGTGCCACACCGGTGGTTGCCTCTGGAGCTGCAGTGGTTTCCTCTGGTGCCACACCGGTGGTTGCCTCTGGAGCTGCAGTGGTTTCCTCTGGTGCCACACCGGTGGTTGCCTCTGGAGCTGCAGTGGTTTCCTCTGGTGCCACACCGGTGGTTGCCTCTGGAGCTGCAGTGGTTTCCTCTGGTGCCACACCGGTGGTTGCCTCTGGAGCTGCAGTTGTTTCCTCTGGTGCCACACCAGTGGTTGCCTCTGGAGCTGCAGTGGTTTCCTCTGGTGCCACACCGGTTGTTGCCTCTGGAGCTGCAGTGGTTTCCTCTGGTGCCACACCGGTGGTTGCCTCTGGAGCTGCAGTGGTTTCCTCTGGTGCCACACCGGTGGTTGCCTCTGGAGCTGCAGTTGTTTCCTCTGGTGCCACACCAGTGGTTGCCTCTGGAGCTGCAGTTGTTTCCTCTGGAGCTGCAGTTGTTTCTTCTGGTGCCACACCGGTGGTTGCCTCTGGAGCTGCAGTGGTTTCCTCTGGTGCCACAGCGGTGGTTGCCTCTGGAGCTGCAGTTGTTTCCTCTGGTGCCACACCGGTGGTTGCCTCTGGAGCTGCAGTTGTTTCCTCTGGTGCCACACCAGTTGTTGCCTCTGGAGCTGCAGTTGTTTCTTCTGGTGCCACACCAGTTGTTGCCTCTGGAGCTGCAGTAGTTTCTTCTGGTGCCACACCGGTGGTTGCCTCTGGAGCTGCAGTGGTTTCCTCTGGTGCCACACCAGTGGTTGCTTCTGGAGCTGCAGTTGTTTCTTCTGGTGCCACACCAGTGGTTTCCTCTGGAGCTGCAGTTGTTTCCTCTGGTGCCACACCAGTTGTTGCCTCTGGAGCTGCAGTTGTTTCCTCTGGTGCCACACCAGTTGTTGCCTCTGGAGCTGCAGTTGTTTCCTCTGGTGCCACACCAGTTGTTGCCTCTGGAGCTGCAGTTGTTTCTTCTGGTGCCACACCAGTGGTTTCCTCTGGAGCTGCAGTTGTTTCCTCTGGTGCCACACCAGTTGTTGCCTCTGGAGCTGCAGTTGTTTCCTCTGGTGCCACACCAGTGGTTGCCTCTGGAGCTGCAGTTGTTTCCTCTGGTGCCACACCAGTTGTTGCCTCAGGAGCTGCAGTTGTTTCCTCTGGTGCCACACCAGTTGTTGCCTCTGGAGCTGCAGTTGTTTCTTCTGGTGCCACACCAGTGGTTTCCTCTGGAGCTGCAGTTGTTTCCTCTGGTGCCACACCAGTTGTTGCCTCTGGAGCTGCAGTTGTTTCCTCTGGTGCCACACCAGTTGTTGCCTCTGGAGCTGCAGTTGTTTCTTCTGGTGCCACACCAGTGGTTTCCTCTGGAGCTGCAGTTGTTTCCTCTGGTGCCACACCAGTTGTTGCCTCTGGAGCTGCAGTTGTTTCCTCTGGTGCCACACCAGTGGTTGCCTCTGGAGCTGCAGTTGTTTCCTCTGGTGCCACACCAGTTGTTGCCTCTGGAGCTGCAGTTGTTTCCTCTGGTGCCACACCAGTTGTTGCCTCTGGAGCTGCAGTTGTTTCCTCTGGTGCCACACCAGTTGTTGCCTCTGGAGCTGCAGTTGTTTCCTCTGGTGCCACACCAGTTGTTGCCTCTGGAGCTGCAGTTGTTTCCTCTGGTGCCACACCAGTTGTTGCCTCTGGAGCTGCAGTTGTTTCCTCTGGTGCCACACCAGTTGTTGCCTCTGGAGCTGCAGTTGTTTCCTCTGGTGCCATGCCAGTGGTTGCCTCTGGAGCTGCAGTTGTTTCCTCTGGTGCCACACCAGTTGTTGCCTCTGGAGCTGCAGTTGTTTCCTCTGGTGCCACACCAGTTGTTGCCTCTGGAGCTGCAGTTGTTTCCTCTGGTGCCATGCCAGTGGTTGCCTCTGGAGGTTGAGTTAGTACCGCCAGTCTTGCTATTTGCTGTAATCTGTTTGACAATTCTGATGCCTTAGATGCTAGCGCCTTCTGATTTTCCTGAGGTGATTTTGTCATTACAGGTAGCATGAAAACATTATTGCCTTGTTTGGATGTCAGTACTTGCAGTTGCTCTGGGTTTGTTTTGTTTCCAATACCAATTGCAATTACTGTAAGATCTTTCTGCTGAGCGTTTTCCAGTGGAGTTTTGAGACTGTCTTGCCCCCATCCATCTGTAAGGATGATAAGGATATTTGGAGCATCTGGTCTGTCACCCTATAAAACATTGACTAAGTTATCCTAGAATTTTGCAGATAAAGATGTAGACAGCTCACATGTTTTTGTTGAAATGCTTCATCAACTATTTTTTGGATAGCTTCTCCAGTTTTTGTTGTGCCACCAATGTACAGTGAGGGTGGAAGCGCCGATATTGCACCTGCTTTGCTTTCATGGTCATTAAGCCAAAATCCGCGATACGTTTGATCAGAGTAGTGTGCCATCCCTATTTGAATTCCATCATGCCCAAAGCCATCCATATTGTGTAGCACATAGTTGATAAATTGTAAAGACTGTTGAAAACCACTTTCCCCTATACTTGTTGATCCATCAATCAAAAACATAACATCTAATTTCACTTTATCATCGATTGCCCCTAACGTGCTCTCATGAGTTGTTACAGTGCTGAAGGCCTCATCAGAGGGTCCAGTTGTTGGGGCTTCTGGAGCTGCTTCAGTGGTGGCTTCATCAGAGGGTCCAGTTGTTGGGGCTTCAGGAGCTGCTTCAGTGGTGGCCTCATCAGAGGGTCCAGTTGTTGGGGCTTCAGGAGCTGCTTCAGTGGTGGCCTCATCAGAGGGTCCAGTTGTTGGGGCTTCTGGAGCTGCTTCAGTGGTGGCCTCATCAGAGGGTCCAGTTGTTGGGGCTTCAGGAGCTGCCTCAGTGGTGGCCTCATCAGAGGGTCCAGTTGTTGGGGCTTCTGGAGCTGCCTCAGTGGTGGCCTCATCAGAGGGTCCAGTTGTTGGGGCTTCAGGAGCTGCCTCAGTGGTGGCCTCATCAGAGGGTCCAGTTGTTGGGGCTTCAGGAGCTGCTTCAGTGGTGGCCTCATCAGAGAGTCCAGTTGTTGGGGCTTCTGGAGCTGCCTCAGTGGTGGCCTCATCAGAGGGTCCAGTTGTTGGGGCTTCTGGAGCTGCTTCAGTGGTGGCCTCATCAGAGGGTCCAGTTGTTGGGGCTTCAGGAGCTGCCTCAGTGGTGGCCTCATCAGAGGGTCCAGTTGTTGGGGCTTCTGGAGCTGCCTCAGTGGTGGCCTCATCAGAGGGTCCAGTTGTTGGGGCTTCAGGAGCTGCCTCAGTGGTGGCCTCATCAGAGGGTCCAGTTGTTGGGGCTTCAGGAGCTGCTTCAGTGGTGGCCTCATCAGAGAGTCCAGTTGTTGGGGCTTCTGGAGCTGCTTCAGTGGTGGCCTCATCAGAGGGTCCAGTTGTTGGGGCTTCTGGAGCTGCTTCAGTGGTGGCCTCATCAGAGGGTCCAGTTGTTGGGGCTTCAGGAGCTGCCTCAGTGGTGGCCTCATCAGAGGGTCCAGTTGTTGGGGCTTCTGGAGCTGCCTCAGTGGTGGCCTCATCAGAAGGTCCAGCTGTTGGGGCTTCTGGAGCTGCTTCAGTGGTGGCCTCATCAGAGGGTCCAGTTGTTGGGGCTTCAGGAGCTGTTTCAGCGGTGGCCTCATCAGATGGTCCAGTTGTTGCAGCATCTGGAGCCCCTTCAGTGGTGGCCTCATCAGGGGGTCCAGTTGTTGCGGCTTCTGGGGCCCCTTCAGTGGTGGCCTCATCAGAGGGTCCAGTTGTTGGGGCTTCTGGAGCTGCTTCAGTGGTGGCGTCATCAGAGGGTCCAGTTGTTGGGGCTTCTGGAGCTGCTTCAGTGGTGGCCTCATCAGACGGTCCAGTTGTTGGGGCTTCAGGAGCTGCCTCAGTGGTGGCCTCATCAGAGGGTCCAGTTGTTGGGGCTTCTGGAGCTGCCTCAGTGGTGGCCTCATCAGAGGGTCCAGTTGTTGGTGCTTCTGGAGCTGCTTCAGTGGTGGCCTCATCAGATGGTCCAGTTGTTGTAGCATCAGGAGCCTCTTCAGTGGTGGCTTCACCAGGGAGTCCAGTTGTTGCGGCTTCTGGAGCCCCTTCAGTGGTGGCCTCATCAGGGGGTCCAGTTGTTGCGGCTTCTGGAGCCCCTTCAGTGGTGACTTCATCAGGGGGTCCAGTTGTTGCGGCTTCTGGAACCCCTTCAGTGGTGACCTTGTCGCCTTGTGATGCTAGTTGGCTTAACCTTTTGGCTAGTTCCAGTGCAGGAGATTCAAATGCTTGTTCTGCTTTATCAGAAGTAGTGGAGTCATCCATTGTAGGAATCAAAAAAAGGTTTGATGCAGATTGCGATGATATATTTCGCAATTCTCTTATGTTTGTTTGATTTTCAACTCCAACTCCAAGCACAGTGATGCCTCTTTCATTTGCAGTTTCCAATGGTTTACTAAGATCACCTTGATTCCAGCCATCCGTTAAGACAACAAGAACGTTTGGTGCTTCAGGCCTATCACCCTAAAATGAGCACATTTTACACATAGGAAAAGCTTTCTGATTAAAGGTATTTATTCTACAGTTTTCAGGGATTATTTCATGAGAGTGATTAGACTAGGCTTTGCCCTGATTAAGATATGGCTAGAAACGACTTTTTGCAACTTGATATACAGGGTGTGTCAAAAAAAAACAACCCAGCAGATTTTTTGCTGTAGCAACCGCAAATCTCAACCGATTTGAATGAATCCTGCTTTAAACGAAAGATAAATAAATTCTTGAACGACTGGTGTAGCTTTTATTAAGATGCGTTGCTTAGTTCCTGAGATAATTGCTTTCAAAATCAAAACAGAGATTTTGGCAGTGCACAACAGAGATTAAACCAACCCAGCAGATTTTTTACTGTAGCAGCCGCAAATCTCAACCGATTTCAGTGAGTCCTATTTTATATGAAAGATAAATTAATTCTTGAAAGTTTGGTGAAGCTTTTATTAAGATATGATGCTTGGTTCCTGAGATATTTGCACTCAAAGTCAAGACAGATTTTGGCTATGAACAAGAGCGATTTTTATTATTCTGTTGCACTTCATAATAAAACCGATTCCTACTGCTCAGGGCTAACGTAACGAGGTTTTTCTGGTGCCACACATGCTTGGTTACTTCATTTGTAAAAGTCTTGTTGCCCCTCAGCAGTAGGAATCCGTTTTGTTGTGAAGTGCAACGGAATCGCTCTTGTTCACTGCCAGAATCTCTGTTTTGAGTTTGGAGGAAAATATCTCAGGAACTAAGCATCGTATCTTAATAGGGCCTTCACCAGTCTTTCAAGAATTTATATATCTTTCATTTAAAGCAGGATTCATTCAAATCGGTTGAGATTTGCGGTTGCTACAGCAAAAACTCTGCTGGGTTGTTTTTTTTGACACACCCTGTATTTGGGAGCAAATTTTCAAGCTTTAAGATGCATTTTGCGAGAATGTCAGCGTTGGTGCCGAAGAGAGGCGGCAAGCTGGGACATCTCACGGATCTGGCTGATATTAAAATGTGCAAAAATAGAGCACAGTCGAAGACCAACGGTGCATGCCCGGCCACCAGAAACCCCCTCAAAGTATGGTCGGCAGCAATTTTTGGTGTCATTTTCAGGTGTCTGACAGCCTTCATACAAACGATCACCCTTCGTTCGTTTCTTAAGATAAGATCCGGACTCGCATATGGTTTTCTAGCTGTTCCAATGGCCTTTCAGATTCTGGTACTCCCGTTTCCGAGCTAGTTAACGAGGTATTCTCCGAAAACTACGAAATTCCCGCAAAATGTCACTCCGTTTTTTTTTAAATCTTTATAACTTTTTGTGTAAAGGCCCTGCCAAGCTAGTGTTTTAACAAAAGTTAGGTCTGAATTGGCCAAACAAAATTAAAGTGTGCTGTTTAGGGGAGGGGGGTGTTTTCGCCTCTCAAATGTGTTAAAAAAATTTTTTTTCGCAAACCTTAATGGTTAGCATTCTGTTCGATGCAGTGTTATGTGCTGAGTTCGAAAATGCATTCAGTTTAGCTAGATTCACTTTGAATCGGGAAAAATTTGCGTCCAAAGTTGTGACCGACAGTATTCCTTCAGTGGCATTACTCGCTAGCATAACCATAAACCGCGGTACAAAACAGTTTTTCTTATGTAGTTTTTGCTGCTGATTCAGAAAATAATAATATTTTCTCTCTACGTTGCCTAGCTTTGAAGATATGGGCATTTTTATGAGTTGGGAAGAAAACGGCTGCACTTGTTTGCAAGCCTGTTTGAAAGGTGACTCAACTCAGTCGCATAGGGTACAGAGCCATCGAATTTATATCAATCACCTAATGCAGTTTTTGCCGCTAATTAGGAGCATGACATCTGTTTTTCAATCTGACCGCTCCTAAGCTACTTATGTAGTTTTTGCCCTGGTACTCAGACAATAAGTTATCTATGAAATCTGGGCATAAAGTGGTATCTATCTGGTGTAGTTTTCTCCGCTGATTCAGAATATCATCAAATTGTTGCGCTACGGCCACTCAGTCGCAAGTTATGCACCCCTGAAGTTTCATTAAGAAACATGCCAAAAGAAGTAATTCTGAAATAAATAATCGTTCAGGATTCACGCATTTTTTAAGGGAACCTTTTGTCAGTCAATAGTGTACCCGGCCTATTTTGACCCGCTGAGTTAAAAAATGATCTTTGTTTTTCTCTACTGCTGTTCAATTTTGAGATATTACTGATCAAACCAAATTTGCATTAATATTCATATATCTCTAAAAGGAGTAATTATAGATTAAAACAAAGGTCATCTTTTAACTCAGCGGGTCAAAATAGGTCGGGTACGCTATTGACTGACAAAAGGTTCCCTTCAGAAGTGCAAGTATGCTGAACACTTATTTCCGGATTAAGGCTTGCCACGGCATGTTTCTTAATGAAACTTTAGAGGTCCATAACTTAAGACTAAGTGGCCGTAGCGCAAAAATAGGATGATATTCTGAATCAGCGGAAAAAACTGCACCAGATAGACATCACGTTATGTCCAGATTTAACAGATAACTTATTGTCTGAGTACAAGGGCATAAAAATTACATAAGAAGCTAAGGAGCTGTCAGATTGAAAAATCGATGTCATTTTCGTAATCAGCGGCAAAAACTGAATTACGTGGTAAGGTAAATTTGATGGCCTGAACCCTATATCCGACTGAATTGAGTCACCTTTCAAATGAGCATGTTATAACAAGTGCAGCCGTTTTCTTCTCAAATCATAAAAATGCCCATATCTTCTAAACTGGGCAACATAGAGCAAAAATAAGGCTATTTTCGGAATCAGCAGCAAAAACTACATAAGAAAAACTGCTTTGCACCGCGGTTAATGGTCATACTTGCGAGTAGTGCCACTCAAGAAATAGGGTTGGTCTCAACTTTGGACGCCAATTTCTCCCGATCCAGAGCGAATCTAGCTAAACTGAATGCATTTTCGAACTCAGCACACAAACTGCATATAACCACTAAGCTTTGCAGAAAAAATTTTTTTCGAACACCTTTGAGAGGCCAAAACACCCCTCATACCCCCTAACAGCACACTTTAGTGCGCTCATTTTGTTTGGCCAGCTCATGCCTAACTTTTGTTAAAACATTAGCTTGGCAGGGCCTTTGCACAAAAAGTTATAAAGATTTTTCGAAAAAAAACGGAGTGGCATTTTGCGGAAAAATTTCGTAATTTTCGGAGAATATCTCGCTAACCAGCAATGATCTGGAAATGGGAGTACCAGAAAATGAAAGGCCATTGGAACAGCTACAAACCTATTTTAAAATAGCATATTTTAACCTATTTTAACGAAAAATGGAAAACCATGATTTTAGCCAAAAATCGGACTTTTCTGCTTAACACCCCCTCAGTCAAAATGCTAGCCAAGTTATACTTTTGGAGGGTGGTGCGCAATGTTTTGGTTCTTTTCATAGTATTGCTTCTGGTCCGATCTGATCCGATGTGTGCGGGGGCCTTGCGGCCGTACGATCAGACCTATGTGGTCCATTTCGCGACCCCATGGTTGGTCATCTCGGTCGTTTCCCTTCCATCACTGCCAGCCACTCCTAGCCATGCTGCTGGGTGCCGGTCACCAAGAGGGCGGCCCGCATGTTCATAACATGATGCTGACAGCTCCCGGCGGCCGCCGCCAGTGCCCCATATGCCAGAGGTCTCCCAGCCTAGTTGGTTTCTCCGACAGCTTCTGACATCGTGGATCTTCTTCTCCAATACGGCAGGCTTTGTGGAGCGGCTTCGGTGCAACGGCAGATCCAGTCGGTTCCCATTTTACCTACTCACTGTCACCAGCTTTTGGTGGCCTGGGTGGAGCTTTGCGCCGACGACCAACTCTTTGCGGCAAGAAACTTGCTACACCGAGAGTATGAGCGCACGCGCACAGTGGCTATGCGGCCTGAACCACTACACCAACTGTGCCGCCCTTTCTGGAGCTCATTCAGATGTACCATCCTCAGACTGTTCATTCTTGATGTTAATAAAACCAATTCTTACATGTTTCGTTTGGAAAGCCTCATCAACCATTTTCTGAATGGCTTCACCCGTATTTGTTGCTCCTCCAATGTACAGAGATGGTGGCAATGCAGAAGAAACCCCAGACTTATTAACATGATCATTCAGCCAGAATCCACGATATGTTTTATCAGAATATTGTGCCATTCCTATCTGAATTCCTTTTGGGTGTATGTTGTTCATCTTGTGCAATACACGATTAACAAATTGCACAAATTTCTGGAAGCCACTTTTGCCAACACTAGTTGATCCATCAATCAGAAACATGACATCCAATTTCCTGTCTTCCAGTGGAGCCTCTTCAGTTGGTCTAGCTGGTGTGGCTTTTGTAGTTCCTTCAGTGATGATTTCTTCAGCTGACCCAGTTGTTGGGACCTCTGGAGCCTCTTCAGTTGTAACATCCGCAGTCAGTCTGGCTGTTGTGGCTTCTGGAGCTCCTTCAGTAGTCACATCTGCAGCCACTCCAGTTGTTTGGGCTTCAGGAGCTGCTTCAGCGGTGACCTCATCAGATGGTCCTGTTGTTGGGGCTTCAGGAGCTGCTTCAGATGTGCCCTCGTCAGAGGGTCCAGCTGTTGGGGTTTCAGGAGCTGCTTCAGAGGTGGCCTCATCAGAGGGTCCAGTTGTTGGGGCTTCTGGAGCTGCTTCAGTGGTGGCCTCATCAGAGGGTCCAGTTGTTGGGGCTTCTGGAGCTGCTTTAGTGGTGGCCTCATCAGAGGGTCCAGTTGTTGGGGCTTCTGGAGCTGCTTCAGTGGTGGCCTCATCAGACAGTCCAGTTGTTGGGGCTTCTGGAGCTGCTTCAGTGGTGACCTCATCAGAGGGTCCAGTTGTTGGGGCTTCTGGAGCTGCTTCAGTGGTGGCCTCATCAGAGGGTCCAGTTGTTGGGGCTTCTGGAGCTGCTTCAGTGGTGGCCTCATCAGAGGGTCCAGTTGTTGGGGCTTCTGGAGCTGCTTCAGTGGTGGCCTCATCAGAGGGTCCAGTTGTTGGAGCTTCAGGAGCTGCTTCAGTGGTGGCCTCATCAGAGGGTCCAGTTGTTGGGGCTTCTGGAGCTGCTTCAGTGGTGGCCTCATCAGACGGTCCAGTTGTTGGGGCTTCTGGAGCTGCTTCAGTGGTGGCCTCATCAGAGGGTCCAGTTGTTGGGGCTTCTGGAGCTGCTTCAGTGGTGGCCTCATCAGAGGGTCCAGTTGTTGGGGCTTCTGGAGCTGCTTCAGTGGTGGCCTCATCAGACGGTCCAGTTGTTGGGGCTTCTGGAGCTGCTTCAGTGGTGGCCTCATCAGAGGGTCCAGTTGTTGGAGCTTCAGGAGCTGCTTCAGTGGTGGCCTCATCAGAGGGTCCAGTTGTTGGGGCTTCTGGAGCTGCTTCAGTGGTGGCGTCATCAGAGGGTCCAGTTGTTGGGGCTTCTGGAGCTGCTTCAGTGGTGGCCTCATCAGACGGTCCAGTTGTTGGGGCTTCTGGAGCTGCTTCAGTGGTGGCCTCATCAGAGGGTCCAGTTGTTGGGGCTTCTGGAACTGCTTCAGTGGTGGCCTCATCAGAGGGTCCAGTTGTTGGGGCTTCTGGAGCTGCTTCAGTGGTGGCCTCATCAGACGGTCCAGTTGTTGGGGCTTCTGGAGCTGCTTCAGTGGTGGCCTCATCAGAGGGTCCAGTTGTTGGAGCTTCAGGAGCTGCTTCAGTGGTGGCCTCATCAGACGGTCCAGTTGTTGGGGCTTCTGGAGCTGCTTCAGTGGTGGCCTCATCAGAGGGTCCAGTTGTTGGGGCTTCTGGAGCTGCTTCAGTGGTGGCCTCATCAGAGGGTCCAGTTGTTGCAGCTTCAGGAGATGCTTCAGTGGTGGCTTCACCAGAGGGTCCAGTTGTTGGGGCTTCAGGAGCTGCTTCACTGGTGGCCTCATCAGAGGGTCCAGTTGTTGCAGCTTCAGGAGCTGCTTCAGTGGTGGCCTCATCAGTGGGTCCAGTTGTTGGGGCTTCAGGAGCTGCTTCAGTGGTGGCCACATCAGAGGGTCCAGTTGTTGGGGCTTCTGGAGCTGCTTCAGTTGTGGCCTCATCTGAGGGGCCAGTTGTTGGGGCTTCTGGAGCTGCTTCAGTGGTGGCCTCATCAGAGGATCCAGTTGTTGGGGCTTCTGGAGCTGCTTCAGTGGTGGCCTCATCAGAGGGTCCAGTTGTTGGGGCTTCTGGAGTTGCTTCAGTGGTGGCCTCACCAGAGGGTCCAGTTGTTGGGGCTTCAGGAGCTGCTTCAGTGGTGGCCTCATCAGAGGGTCCAGTTGTTGGGGCTTCGGGAGCTGCTTCAGTGGTGGCCTCATCAGAGGGTCGTCCAGTTGTTGGGGCTTCTGGAGCTGCTTCAGTGGTGGCCTTATCAGAGGGTCCAGCTGTTGGGGCTTCTGGAGCTGCTTCAGTGGTGGCCTCATCAGAGGGTCCAGTTGTTGGGGCTTCTGGAGCTGCTTCAGTGGTGGCCTCATCAGAGGGCCCAGCTGTTGGGGCTTCTGGAGCTGCTTCAGTCATGGCCTCATCAGAGGGTCCAGTTGTTGGGGCTTCTGGAGCTGCTTCAGTGGTGGCCTCATCAGAGGGTCCAGTTGTTGGGGCTTCTGGAGCTGCTTCAGTGGTGACCTCATCAGAGGGTCCAGTTGTTGGGGCTTCAGGAGCTGCTTCAGTAGTGGCCTCATCAGACGGTCCAGTTGTTGGGGCTTCTGGAGCTGCTTCAGTGGTGGCCTCATCAGAGGGTCCAGTTGTTGGGGCTTCAGTAGCTGCTTCAGTGGTGGCCTCATCAGAGGGTCCAGTTGTTGGGGCTTCAGGAGCTGTTTCAGTGGTGACCTCATCAGAGGGTCTGGTTATTGGGGCTTCAGGAGCTGCTTCAGTAGTGGCCTCATCAGAGGGTCCAGTTGTTGGGGCTCCTGGAGCTGCTTCAGTGGTGGCCTCAGCAGAGGGCCCAGTTGTGGTATCTTCAGGCGGTTGTATGGTTCCTTTTATTTTTATTGGTGTGAACGATAATTCATTGAGGCGATCTGCTAGTCTTTTACTTTCTTGCCTGAATTGTTGTTGTGCTGATCGGCTCAGGTTTTTCATGGATGGAAGAAGGAATATGTCTTCTCTGACTCCAGACGTTAACTCCTGGAGCTCTTTGTGGTTCATTTGTGGAGCCTTTCCAACGGCGATAATGTCAATTCCTTTCTTCCTGGCTGTCTGTAGAGGTTCTTGAATTTGGTCTTGGGCCCAGCCATCTGTAATCACAATCAGGACATCAGAAGCATCAGCTCTGCCACCCTGAAAGTAATGAAATTTATATATTGGAAAGCTACATGTATGATATATGTTTTTAGTTATTCTTTTGTACATGTCACTGTGTTTTCCGTCGGGGCCCTTTTTCAGATACCAAATAGGGTTTTGGAACCAAGTCCAAAGTGAGTTTTGTCGACCTTTTTCGGGGTCAAAAGACGGGTTTTTGTTGACCTTTATGAGTAAAAAAGTGGTTTTTGTTGGCCTTTGTTGGGATTTTGCATTAAAACCCAAAAAACCCTGAAACCCTGTTTTTGCATTAAAAATGTGGTGCACAACAATTGCCCCCCCCCGGAAAACTGCCCCACCGACAATTGACCCTCCGACATTTGCCCCTCTGACAGTTCCCACCAACAATTGGTTGTGTATGTACGTACGTATAGTGTGCGATGTAAGTTAGTCTTTAGTTACCGATGTATGTAGTTTGCAAAACGTCAGAAATCGATATTATTGCAAATTTTTGCCAATTGAACAATCAAACTTTTCAAAATTAGTAAACGTTTAGAAGTTTTTCTGAGTAATTCATATACATTCCTGAGGAAAACGCCAGGCTTAGGCTTAGCTTAGCTTAGTGAGTGCTTACGCTTAGCAGGATTAGTGCTTAGGGCTCAGGCGAAGTGCTTAGGCTTACTGCGTAAGCTTAGGCTTATGCTTATAACTTAGGTTTAGTGCTTAGGGCTTAGGTTTAGTATTTAGGCTTAGTGTTTACCTTAGGCTGAGTGCTTAAGCTTAAGCAGCAGTGGAAAAATGCTTACACTAATGCAATGATTGGGGGAGAGGAATTCTTGGAGGGGCAATTGTCGGAAGGGCAATTGAAGCGTTCAGACGAAGAAATGCCTCAGTCCACTTTTTGAAAAAATTGAGTTCTACTCGGCAGCACAATCCCCTAACTATAGACATGTTCAATACAAATTATTAAAGCTGAAAACATTCTATGTCATAAGTTACACCAACGCAATTTTTTAACAGTGCTCGAAATTCAGTTGAAGAAAAGCCTAAGTCCAAGTCAAGAGCCTCATATTCACACTCAAAATTAAAACATTGACCTAGACAGCTGAAAGTTGATACACTAATACGTAGTATAGCCGAGTTCTCAAACCCCTGAAAAGGAAACCCCAGATTTGATGCTTAATTCGAAGATACAGTAATCGGGGCTGCTTAACTATTGGATCAAAATTTCGAATTTGATGTTCTGGCTTAATGATTAGAATTTAGACTTAAAAATCGGGGGTTTAAGAGTACTTTTTGACTACTTTAAGAAGCATCGGTCGAATTGGGTTTTTGAAAAAAAAATTTTTTTTCGACCCCCTTTCGGCCCCAATAGCTGTAGTAACCCCTAAAATCTATGCTCTATATTTCAGATTATTGTAGCGCTATCCTTAAGCTACAGAATGGTGGAAAAATGCTAGTGTACGCCTACAGGTTCTGGAGTAAATTAGCTAACGTCTGAAAATCACAAATTTTTCCATCATTTACTAAGGTTGATAAAATTTTGAAATCAAATTTCTCATTCAATAATCATTATTTAGACTCAAAAATCGGGGGCATTAGAGTACTGATAGACTAGTTTAAGAAACTTAGACCGAATGCCGCTTTTGAAGATTAAAAAAGGGTTTTGGGCGACCTTTTGGCTCCTTTTTCTGGAATCTCTCAACGTTGGTTTTACATTTCAAATTATTGTAGAGCTATTTTAAAGTTACAGGTTGATGGAAAGATTGCTAGTCCACTAACCGGAGTTCTGGAAGGCAATCAAGCCTGCTAGTTATACTGCTCTCTTACTCTTACTGATCTTTTTTAAATTTGTGAATATGGACTTAGGCTGTTTTATGGTTTAGACCTTAAAACAGCCTAAGTCCACTATCACAAATTTTTAAAAATATGCAAATCAGGAAACATGTGGTGGCCCAAACTCAGGTGCAGAGTAGCATTGGTATGGGCCGCTTTTGGCATAACACAATTTAGGGCATAGCATTTTACACAATTTATTTCAGGCTCGCCGAAAACTTTGAACGCGTTTTTCTCGTTTCATCTATTTATGGACTGAGGCATTTCTTCGTCTGAACGCTTCAATTGTCGGTGGGACAATTGACGGGGGGCAATTGTCGTGGGGGCAACTGTCCAGAGGGCAATTGTTGTGTAGCCTTACAAATAAATGTCTTAACACCCTGAACCGGTTGAAGAAAATGCCTTAAAATACACAATATTGAAGCAACAAATGGTTTTGTTTGCCTGTTTTGCAGAATTACGGATGAAGTGCGAGTTTTAGCAATACAATTCTGTTTGAAATGCGTTTTGGAACTGAAACATAGCCCAGAAAACCCTACTTTTGATTCTAAAGCAGATAGGGAGAGAGATTGGAGCTGAAGAATGAAAGTTGAAAAATAATGCGTAGTTTGGTTCGTATTCGGCAACAAACGAAACAAAAATTGGTCCGGGCACGGCATTAAATAGAATGGGTTTACACCAGGGCTGTTGGTTTGGTCGGTCGGTTTTTTCCTCGGTTTTTTCGTTTTTTCCGAGGGTCACGGAAAAAACTTAAGCGAATTTTTAAAGAATATAAGCACAATAACTGGATAAATTCGCTTTAAATGCTTTGGATTTACGTTAATAAGGTTTCCAAGCAATTCCTTGGCAAAACTAAGTCCTTTTTGCCAAAAATACCGGTACCATTTTTAGAGAACTTTTATTGTTGCATTTTTGGTGTTTTAAAATCAAATTACTGCTCAAAAACATGAAATTACGTACTGAATTTGGTAACAAAACTCACGATGTTTCGTCGAATTCTGCAATAAAAAGCGATTGTTAAAATTTTTTTTTCTGTCATATCGGAAAATAACTTTTGGAAAAAAATTGAAAAATCCGGCTTCAGTTTTTCAGAAAACAAACAGCCCTGGTTTACACACGAGACAATAAAATAAACAATGCTAGAAAACAGGGATGAGATTTATAAAATCATTTCACTACATACCCTAACTTCTTTGAAGATTTTGTTTGCAACTTCTCTTATGGCATCTCCAGTTCGCGTCGTTCCACCCACGTAATAGGTAGTTGCATGAATAGCAGCTGTAATATTGGGCCTGTTTTCCCTTTCATTCAGTAAGAAACCTAGGTATGGTTGATCGGCATAGTGCACTACGGCGATTCGCACCCCATCTTGTCCGACATTTTCCACTTTGTCCACTACAGCTTTAACGAAATCCAGTGAATGCTTGAAATCATCTTCACCTATACTGCTCGATCCATCTACCAGAAATACAATATCAAGGTCCTTCCGCCTTCTTGGAGCCAGAGACAGCCCCGCTTTTTCAGGATATTCTGTGGTTTGCGGTTGTTCCGGCTCAGATGGTGTTGTTTCTGGTGCAGCTTCTGTTACTGGCACAGCTGGTCGTGTTGGGATCGGAGCACAGCCATATGGATTGAAGCATTCTGTTGTCAGCTCAGGCTCAGCTCCAGGCGCACTTAGGCCATAACTGCAAGTTGCGATCGCCTGAAAAAAACAAAACCATTACCATCATTTTTCGGGCTGGGAACAGTAAGTTGTTGGAGTCCTCTAGCAAAGACCCAGCGCGCTAGGTAATGAATATTTTGGTGCTTAGAGACGTTTCTCCCCCCACATTCAAAGAGTTATCACTTCTTTATTCAATTAAAAACACATCGCGCGCCAGTACGCTCGCCCACGGTTGATTGTGGCTCTTGCGTTCGTTTAACCCACATTCGCTTCTTTCGTTGCTCCGTCAGCACAAACATGCTTTCAATTCAACGAGCCATCGCTCGAAAGCGCCTTATGGCCCAAATGCAACGGGAAAAAGATTTGAAAAACATTCAGTCTAAAGCCAAGTTCGAACGAATCCTTGGTTTGGAAGTACCTCGCCCTGTTCATGAACACGTCTACATTGGAGACAAGGTCAGTCCTGATGAAGATCCTCCTGCCACTATGTCTGACACCACCGAATGCCGTGCCACACAGACATCGGTCACTGAAACCTCTCCTAAGGCCTCCAGTACAGGTACAAGTCCGCGGAGAAAGAAAGACAGTAATGTGAGGAAGAGGAAGAAACATTCGACTTCTAGCAAAGTGCCGAGATCTAGAAGTGTTCCTCCAAATTCTGATGCTATCTTCTCCACTGCAACCGTGTCTTCAGAGTGCAACTGCTTAATGATTAGGTTAGTTCGTCCGACCGTCAAACATTGTGTGAAATACATAAACCCCATTAATAATGATTTCTCACTATGATTGATAATTCTTTCAGATTCAACTTCAATGACCTAGAGAGAGCTGCGATGAGAGTGACGTGGGCAAAGCTGAACAAAACCTCAAAGAATTCTGGCCGCGGCATCGTAGCAATTATGGAAAGTGTGTTTGAAAGCATGCTGCACAAAGATGGCAAGCTGAAGGAATTCTATTTTGGTACTTTGGTGCTCAAGGCCACTCTTGGAAAGAAGATCTCCAAAGTGGCAACTGTTCGAGATCATGCAAACTACTTGGCTATATGGATCGGCGAAATTGTGCAATCCTTGAGCCATGAAAACGTCGCTACTGTCGTCATCCCTGCCGACTTCAGTGAGTTACGTTACGTACTTAAATTTATGAGCTAGTAAATATTGAATCTTATTGCGAATTTGCAATGGTATACGGCCGTTTTCACGTACCGTACCAATCTGTTTTAACACTTTTAACTCTGTCGAATTCACCCTGGGCCATACGCAGTGAAAACTGCTTGAGCAATCTAGAAACCTTGCGGAGCGACCTTTCTGATCTATCTGCTATTCTTGCATTCCCACGCATGCTTGCAAGTAGTACGTACAGTACACACCAGCCAACCGTCAAAAGAAGGTCAACAATGCACTCTTCAGTGCTCTGTTGTTTCAGTCCTTGGTGCTACAAAAAGTTAGTACTGTACATTTGTGCATGTCGCAATTCGTCACGCTGCTGTTGTTTAATGAGGAATTAATTGTTAACCTTCATTTTATGTTACAACCAGTGTACGTACGCAGCTGCCGTTCTAATGATAAGGAACTCAACTGCGTTTTATGCCATAAACTCAATTTTATAGTCAACCCATATTGGCAGCAGTTTAACACTTTTTAATGCATTCCTGACCTAAACGCTCAGAGCAAGTTTGCATATTGCGTTGTCGAAAGAATTCGTACCAACACCCTCAGCTAACTTACAGGCGCACTCTTTGCGGCCAAATGAGATTCAATTTACTCTTTTGACATCAAACTACGCACTTTCGATTTTGGGCAGAACAAAGAGAGTCAAATTGTTCTTTCTGGCAATCGGTCGATATATAGATCGACTGAAAAAGAGATGTTTCAGTGGCCAAGCATGCGGCGCTGCAAGGTGTCGGCTTCAAGGCGGAGCACTGGGAACTGTTCGGCGAGTGTCTGTGCGATACCATGTTCATGCAGAGTTGCGTCCGTGCCTATCCGCATGCCGCCAAGGCCTGGATGATCTTCGTGGCCACGCTGACAGACAGAATTCGCGCCGACTTCGACCGACACCAGAAAGGACCGCTGGTGACGCGACGAGCCAAGAGCGCGCTGCCACTGCAAGTCTACGGACGGAGTTTGTCCGACCGAGCCGCCACACAATCGATCAACTACGACTCGCTCTTTTCTGCCGCCAAGAAGCGTCAGTGGCAGTCGCACTGGGCCATGTCCTCTCTGGCGAGACGCACCATTAGCATCACCGAGGAGGATCCTCCGGCCAGACCAGACGGCAGCAACCCCTCCGACTCCTCGATCTGGTCTGGAGAGGGCTACAAGCCCGACGCCGACTCTGCCTACTCCACCACCTCCACCGAACACACCGAGACCAGTCAGAAACCGACCAGAAACAGACGACGCGCCTCCGACGGGGCTCGGGTGGTGATGAGCACTCAGAACATGAGACGGACCTCCTCGATGGAGTACGACCGATCTGTCTATTGGAAAGAACAGAGCAGAAAAGAGTGCAACGCGCTGCCGCAACAACTCTCCCTTATGAGCGAATCCTACCCGAGAGAGTCTCTCCTCGACCTCCTGCCCTTCATCGATGACACTTCTAGCTGCCGCACGATCGAACTGGAAATGAGGTTGGCCGACTTCGATGAAGACACTGGCCACCTGCCGCAGATTTCGAACGACTTGACGGCGCAGGAGTCCGACCACAAAACACCTACTGCCTCTCCTAAAAGAGCTGTTGAGTCGGCAGCCGGAACCGATGCCTTAACTGACAGTTGTTGTGTGCACCCTGCGGTGACGCAATGCGACAAGCAGTCGTGCAGCCGTTCAACGTCCGAAACAGCTGTTGGAGTGCTGGTGTACTGTAATTTACACGTTTAATTCCTATCATACAATATTCAAGTGAAAAAAGTTGATGCCAGATGTTTTGCGGAAGGGCTCAAAGGATGGACGACGTATGAGCGAATTAGCGCTGCGGGAAACAACTCCAGATAATGGGCGGTTTCAGAAAAACGTGAATTGCAAAGTGCCTTAGGCAACTAAAATGCGTACGGCGCACTTAAGCGCGGTGTGATTTTTGTAATAACTTTACGGCCACTTTAGTCACAACAAAACGCATGTTTGCTGCTGAGCCATAAAAAGGCCAAAAATCTTAAGTAGTCAGTGCAGCACCAATCAGAGCGTAAATTTTCTACTGAGCATCGACTGAAATTGCCCAATTAGCTTCGGCTGACTTAGCAACTATTAATATCAGGGCAGTTTGGCGTCATTTGCGTAGACTACAGCATTCATTAATTTAAAGCTTCGCCTCGCCTCAAAATGCAGGGGGACTTACCGTCAGCACAACCGCAACATTGATCCATACAGCCATTACTGGCACTTGGGCACGCAGTGTAGTTGTTTAGGTGATGAGTGGCGGCAGTTGGACTTTTGCAGATGGGTGGAAGGCAAGTCAATTGTGTGACGATGAAAAAACAAACAGTAGTGAGCGATAAGAGCGATTTAATGACTACGGTTTTGCCTCCCTGACCAGAGATCGCCTATAGGGCTGCGAAGGACGGGTCGTAGATGTCATCAAACCGTTTGAAACTTTCGCGCCTATCCAGTTTCTGCGCAGCGACACTGTCGCTCCCTCATAAACGCCGAACAGCCAGACTTCTAATCTGAGTTGTTTATTTTACAACACGCATCAAACTAGAATCCTGCACTTGCTCCGTCCGAAGCAGTGTGGTTTTTGCTGCTTTTTGTCACCTTCCATCTCAACTAACTAGCGTTTAACGAGCTCCCAACTCGGTACGGCTTGTTTTTTAGACGCATCACAGCCGACACGGCAGTTAATTAAAAATGAAACCCAAAACGATCGTTCCCAAAGATTGCGCTCGATACGGCCGGTTGAACAGAGCTCAATATTTAGTTCTTCGCATCTCTTGTGGTTAGCCGAGCCGCCGCCCCATGACAATGATCAAGATTGGCACATTTGTCAACTCCTACTTCACTACTGCCTGCTCGCTGACCAATCTCAGGCCCCGCCCGGCCTGCTGGTACCCGGGCGCCGCTGCAGAGGTACTGTACTCCGTCCTAGCACTCCTCTCACTGCCGTACCAGCTAATACCGCAAAGCAGACCTCGCTTCGGCTACTTCACAAACGGCAGCTTTCATAACGGTCTCTTTGCCGACCTACAGAACGGCTCGCTAGATTCTCTGGCTGGCTTCTGGACAAACACAGCCTTCAGGTCCCACTTCTTCGATTTCAGCTACCCCATCATGCAAGATAGGATAGCCTTCTTAGTCAAGGCTCCCAACCCCGACATGGCCGGCACGGCGGCATTGTTGTTGAATGTCTTCTCACCCCACCTCTGGCTGTGCATAGTGATCTGCTGGGGAACCATATTTTTCTTTCTTTTCACTTACTCTATCTCTAAACGAAAGCTGCTGGCCTTCGGAAAGGCGCCTCTCAAGTGGGTGAAGTGTATGTGGCTGGTCTACGGCTTGAGTTCTCTCTTGTTCATGAAGCTCTACTCGAGTGGACTGCTGGCACAACTCATCAACTATCCAGTTCGCACCCTATTCAGAGATCAGTGGCAGATGCTGGACTTGATTGCAGACCGGCAGTTCACTCTGCTCGTTCCGCGTCTTCGTAACGCCCAGTACCAGTTAGTGCTGCGTTCAGATCATGTATTCTTCGAACGATTCAGACAAGTTCTACGCCTCAATCCGCCCTTCATTCTGGCTCCGGACAGCAGTGCCGAACACCTGAAAGAGAAGTTCGATTCGGGGAGGTACGTATTCATGGTGGCGGATGACGACGTGGCCAGGTTCAAGTTGGCGTTCTGCCGAGTTCAGGTGTTGTACGCCCGAGCTCTTCCCACCAATCGACTCAGTTTAATCTGGACAAAAGACTCGTCTCTACTGGCTCGCATTGATCGAGCGTTGATTAAGCTCCAAGGCAACACTGAGAAAGTTCTGCTCAAGTATTGGAAAAAGCGAGAGAGCAGTGCCAAGGAGAAGTGCAGCAAAGAACTTACGTTTCAAAGAGGGTCCACACCACTTAGCTTACGGTCGCTGTACCCGGCCTTTGGACTTTCAGTTTGCTGTTTTGCTGTTTCACTCGTTGGTTTTATTTCAGAACATTGTTGTGTTCAGTGCGGGCAATATGCAACGCATGTACCTCCGAAACAGTACAGAAGCAACAATCAAAGCCTAAAGAAACCATTGCAAGTTTGGGTAGGAGGATTCTTAGTTACGGTTGAATGCAGAGATTGCGAAGAAAAACTGTTAAAAATGCGACCATTTTCGGCTTTTAGGATAGCGCATTTAGCTTCTTGCTCCTGTGATCTTCATGCAAAGTACACGTGAAGTTCTTATGTGTTTCCAACACCAGAGTCACAGGTTTGAGATACCATTCACTTTTATGCCTGACTGGTTGAATAATTCATGCTTTATACGCGTTCGATTTATGTACTTCAAAACGCACCATGTACGGTACAGTATGTAAAAATGTTTGTGTAAGCGTAAAATTTAAATGAAAGTATATAAAATTTTTATTCACGGTACGCTAGAGGAAAGTAGAACATATCATTTGATTGCAACAGTAAAGGTGTACAAAAAGACTAAACTTCATGCGTATTATTAGGCGGGAACTCACTTAACGAAGATTCAAACCTGAATCAAGACTGCCTTTCTATTTGGCATGAGTACTCATTGCAAAGATTAGTGTTTTTAGTGTAGATCATTTTTGCCCAATTTTTCGTTTCAAACGGGCTAAAGTCCTGGGATTTGGACGAAGATTGTTATGTTTATGCTCAATCGAAAGCGAATTGTCACATATACCCACACGTCTTTGCGCACGCATATCTGTCGGAGGACTCAAATGCTACGATTGTTTTAGTAAGTGGTCATAACACATTTTAGTTCATTTAAAAGGGAGCAACCGTCCTGGGGTTTCGAACCCAATCTTTCTAACTGTGTTAATTCTGTAGCTATGGCAATGGTCTACCGATCCGGTCTTGGGAACGAATGTGCGTTCATACGTATGAATTTTATAGCAACTTTTCTAAGTGGGGTTCCGGGGGGAATCGGCCGATAGTCGATGAAGTTATGCGATTTGATTAGAGCGCTTAATCTGAGATAGCATGCAGTAATTGGTTGTGGATGTGCCGGTGTGTAAAACAATAATGCAGAGGTTATAAGCAGTCGTTTGCTACCGCATTCGGTCATATTTGTTAAAGATTTACAATTTGGGTGCGCACGTTTCACTGGATTTGTTCCGAGACGAAAAACAGGTATCTGAGGTAAAGCTGAATATAACATGCAGTAATTAGATGTTGATGTGTAAAATAATAATCAGGAGATCCTCAGCAGTCATTTGACCATATTTAGTCGTCTGTGTTTAAAATTATCTCCCCATCCCCATACAGGATTTGTTCAACCGTTCAACAGACGAAAACGCGTAATCTGAGGGGTAAAAGCTGAATATAGCATGTACTAGTAGGGTAGGCCGGGGTAATTCGGCACAAAATTTTTTATTGGATAATTGCGTTCGAATGAATGCAGCTAGATGAACGGTTAATGCAGTTATGTAATGCGTATTGTGTGCTGATATAATGTATAAAATATTAACTCTATCTGCTTAATCAATCGTGAGCTACAGGTCATTGTTTGACACCAACTCAAAAAATCCGATTTTTGAAGCTGAATAAACCTAAAACTACATTAGCTCGGACGGATTAAAAATCTGCAATTAGGTTGGTTTCCTTCAAATATTATTCACTGAAAATTTCACTAAAATCGGTGCAGTAGTTTTTGAGAACCGACGACCCGCTTTCGGGGGCAAAAATGGCACAAGTAGACACGCAGGTTTTCGCATTATTTTGGAATGGAAAAGCTGTTGATTACGGTAGTTGAAGTCAGTTTTCCCGCAAAAAATCGGGTTTTTTTCAAAACTTTCGTTCAAAAACGGTTATTTTTGCTTAGTTTATGTATTTTTAGCATCACCATGCTGATTTGCACAGTAACCAGTTATTTTACGTTAATTAATTAACTAATTAATAATTTTAATTAATTAATCAAAAATTGTTAATCAACTGCAAATTGCTTATTTTCTTGGTGCGTAAGCCTTTAGCAGTGTTAATAGAATGAAAACATTGACATTTTTTACACGGAGGCCCGATTTAGCATATGTTTGTGTGTATGCAAATTATGCATTTATTCAACCACTGTTACACATACAAAGTAGGTTTTCTGCTTGAAGCAAAAGCTAGAAACCTTCAAACAAGAGCTCCATGAAAGTATAACGCTAGAGCTCTGCCTTTTTCGATTGCCAAGTAGAAAAAACCAACTTATGTGGGGATCATATTATCTCAACGTTTAGAAAGCTGTAAAAGCCACTACAACTGTACAATGCTGGCAAAAATTGTACTACAGACTCAGATGAAGTGGCTCTAATCGTAACATTCCTTAAGATGGGGCTGTTTGGCTTCAAAACCAAATTTTCCGCGTTGTGCCGAATTTCCCCCACCGGTGGGGTAATTCGGCACATGAATAAAATCGAAAAGGAATCGCTCGCCATTCGTTGTAGAATGGTCGGAATGGCTTCAAACCTTTTGCACAGTGTAACTAAGAAAAATTGAAAAATTCCGGACCGAAAATCAGGTTACTGCTGCTAAGCTGGGCCGAGATATTTTTGAAAAACTGAAAATGGTGTGCCGAATTACCCCGGCTTACCCTACGTATTTAGATGTTGATGTGTGAAATAATAATCAGGATAATGAAAGCAATCGTTTGATACCAAATTTGAACGTGTTTGCTGTAAATTGACAATCGGAGTACCTAACTCATGCCATTCTATTCTTTCTTTTTCTCTATATTATTAATTTTTGTGTGTTCCTATTTTGCGTTTCTTCCATACATTTAACAGGGGGATGGGGTCTGCACCACCTACCCGACTTAGGCCAGCCCGGGCCTCCCCGAGACGATTTTTTCCGCCCCCTCCGATTTTTCAGCTCACGCAAGTAATAATTTTTTAGTAAATTTTTATAGAATTTCAGACACTGAAAACTTGCTAAATTCACATGTAAAACAGCACTTTCAAGATTCAAGCTATATTTGAGCTCAAATTAGCGATTTTTGGCGACGTTTAGCCCAAAATTTAGCAATAAGGTAATGGGTCTTTTTGCAATTTTGGGCTTTAAAAATGTGAAAAATCGCTAATTTGGGCTCAAATAATACAGCTAAAAAAGTGCTGCTTTACAGGCGATTTTGGCAATTTTAGTTTTTGAAATTCTGAAAAATTGTTTAAATTTTCTGAAAAAATTACTTTCCCGAAAAGTGAGGGGTCTGGCCTAAGTCGGGTAGGAGCAGACCCCTCTGTTGCATACATACATACATGGTCAGCTAAAGTGGACTGTATAGTACCTAGTTTCCTCCTCTTTTTTGTAAATGCCAACGTTGACAAGCTAGTACTGTATATTTCTGGAACAGTTTGACAAAGAACAGCCATAAAGGTATCATTGGAGTCCCCAATTTTTTCAGTAATAAGGCTAAAAATTGTAATCTAAGCTGTCAAATAGCGTTTTAGAGTTAAAAACAAGCAAAAAATGACAAAAAGGGCTTCTAGAAACACCGATTTCTCTTTTGTTTAAAATATCAGCAGTAGAAACGCAAAATTCGGTTTACAAAGGCTTTTTAAGCGGGTTTTAATCCGGAGGGGGGTAGGGGGGTTGGAGACCTCGGGGGGGGGGGCGAAAAAAGGCCAAAAAACGGCTATTTTGCCTTAAATATGCGAAAATTTCCTTCCTCCGGGAGGGGGGAGGGAGGGGTATGGCCGGCCGAGGGGGAGGGGTATACCCCCCGCCCCGGCCCATGTATGATTTCTGTTCTGAGCCAGGTTGGTAGTACTGGAGCCGCTACTAGTACTTCTATTTTTAGGGGTCCCTATTCCCTAAACTGTCTCGGGGTAGGGGTGAGGAGGAGTGGCCTTTCTGGCTAGGGGATAACCCCAGTAGGTGTCAGGCATTGGCTAGCATTTCGGCTACGGGTACAGTAGTAAATTTTCAAGTCCTGAGGGGACTGAGGAGGGTGGCTGTAATGGTTGGCTAAAAAGTCCCATTTTTTTACTAGAATCAAGGTTTCTAGGCTTATTTTTCGCTAAAATACGTTAACAGAGAGGCTATTCTGAGCTCATTCACACCTGATCTAGACAGACATACGTAGCTTCATCACAATTTTCTATACAAAAATCTTCCTAATAATTCCTGGGGTAGGGACGGTTTGAGGGAGGTCTACCCGCATCATCTACCCTTTGCCTATGTCTGCCAAAGAAAAGTTCTCCGCAGGCGGCTGTTTTGAAATCGCAATTTTCTAATTCTTCATGATCAACCAGGACATGCCGTCGGCCGTTTTATCATGTTTTTGTTGTTATAGCGGTGAATTAATAGAAATGATTTTCCACACTTACTGTATTCAAAAACGCATTTAAAAGACATTCTGAGCATTAAATAGACAGTTTTGGTAAATAATTCTTTCGTTTCTCTTATTCTTGACAGACGTTCTATTGCTGCCTCCACCGCAAACGGGTGTGTACCCACCCTAGACCCCCTGGATACGCCACTGGTTTCAGAGGAAATGGATGGACTGCAGGGATCAGTTGAGTCAGCAGAACGTAGAGCGGTGAAAGCTTTGATTGCAGAAAAAGATGCGTTGGACGCTGAAATTTTACGACTGGAGGGAGTGCTCAGAGAGGTCAGTCGATCGATCGATACTGATTTTGTGCTTTAACTTGTCCAGTTTGTCCCCGAACAACGTGTAAAACCGATTTAAATGTAATAAACAAAACCTCTCTGAGATGGATTCTCCAAAATGCAGTACTACATATCTATGTTTTGGTTATGGAGCAATTCGGACGGTCATACTCCGCTGTGCTACACAGTTAGGTAACGTACGTAGTATTAATAGATAGAATGATAATCATACATATGCAGGGTCGGCAGCTCATGGGACAGTCGTGTCTCCATGCGTGATTGTCCTGGCTCTAGGTACAAACTGTCGGCGGAAAATGCAAATTTTGGCAAGGAATTTAAATTTTTGGCGGAAAATTTGTCGAAAAATCGTAATTTTCGGATAAAATTCAAGTCCAAATTTTTTATTAAAAAACTGCTTGAAATCTAGTTTTCCTACCAAAATTTTGTTCAAAAATGACGAATTTTTCACGAAAATTTGGTGTTCAAAGCTTAGTTGCCCAACCGAAGGGTGCGTAGTTGCCAAAAGTGAGTTCAGTTAGAGTGCGAACACTGCATACCTGAAAATCCCAATACCAATACTTGAGACCCTCAATACCCAAACTGCCTGGCTGGCCAACCACGGCGAGATAATTTTTAAAAAATAGCCTTTGAGAAAGAGTTTGTTAAACTAGGGATTCAACCGAATACAAAAATACTGAATGCCGTATATAGCATACCGGTCTAGTCTGTACGTATAATCATTGTTTGTTTCTTGTAACCTAACCAGTAAACGCTCTTCAGTATGTATGATGATGATAATGCTGATTTTAGAACAAGACAGATATGAGTGCGTCGTTAGTGGATTCCGACGGTTTTCCTCGCACTGATCTCGATGTGTACACGGTTCGCAATGCTCGGCACGAGATAATATGTGCGTTTCAGTTCATCTTTAATTCTAGACAGTTCTGTCTGTTTATTGAGAAGCTTCATTATTCTACACAAGTTTACAGTGAGCAGAAAATATATAATACAATGGTGTGCAGATGTAGTGAGGTAATGAATGGTTTCACTAAGCATGTCCCATCATTCAGTGCAGTTGGATTGGAGATACCGGAAACTTGGGTTCTGGAGTGACAGTGAGAACTGTGCTTGTACATTTGAGAGCCCGAAACCACTGTAGGAACGGATGAACAGATTCGTTTGCATTGAGGATTGGATAGCGGGCGTCGGTAGGGACGTCCAGTCGATTGTGTTTGTCTTCGCTTCGGGCTGTACAGCGGAAGTCGGGGAGACACATGGATGGGATCGTTGGGGTTGAGTTTCTGGTGCTGCTTCGCTTGGGATTGAGGATGGACGCGGAGCTGCTAGGAGTTTCATCCGACTATGTGCAGATGGGGTGGTGGTGGGGAACACAACAAAGAAAAATAGTACCGGTGCAGTTGAAAGGAGTGCATCGTGAGGTTCCCTGCTGAAGGATCAAAAAGTTGCTCCCAGCCATGCCGCAGGCCCACGTCCATGCGGCAGATGTGTGAGCATGTTGCACTTCGACAGGTGAATGATTTTCAGGCAAGCAGAACGACCGTAAAGCTTTGCTGGCAAGAATAGAGTCGGCTCTTCACTCGTTACATCAGTCGGAGCGAGGCAGCAGCGTCACAGAGGAACGTATAGACGGCCAACCGGCCGTTACAGGTCGCAGAACCAGCAACAAACCCTTTGCTGTGGTCGATCAGGTGACGGCTGGGTCGCCAGCAGCCGAAGCGGTAATTCCTAAGTACTCTTTTCTTAGACATGCCAACGTAGTAAACTCTTAGTTAGTAAGCCCTGAGTTTTCGGAACCGTGGTGTATACGTACTAAGAATACATAACAAAGGAGCACTAATGCTCCACTCAACGGCCGGCCAACTTACCATGCACTGCGCCAATATTTCAGGACTGGTTGCGATCGCTACCCCCTGTTGATATTTAAGAGAAATCGGTTTTTTGGAAGCCCTTTTTGTCATTTTTTGCTTGTTTTAGCTCTAAAACGCTATTTGGCAGCTTAAAATAGCAATTTTAGCGTCCTTACTGAAAAAACGTGCTAAAAACGCATTTTCAGGCGTTTTGGAGCTTTTTAAAATTTTGGACCCCCCTCTGGGCGAAACACCCTCAAACCCCCCAACTGAGGGAAACCCCATGTCGGCCCGGAGTTGTTACATGTATGGTTGCCACTGCAATAAAGCAGAAAACTACTTCGCACGCAACCCCTGCTGAAATTTCTTGGAACCAGTCCTGAAACATTGGCGCAGAGCATGGTAGGCCTGCCGGCTGTTGGGCGGAGCACTCTTGCTCCTTTGTTATGATACGTACGTACGTGGGCACGATTTAATTTACATGCTGTGCTGTTCAAAAATTACAGGGACTCAAGTTGCGTGATGAGTTGATTCAGTTTGGCTCCCTTTGTTATGATAACTTCACCAGCTTGACGCAGGTGGCGGAAATTGTACAGAATTCTGCTGAGGTATTTATTTTGTTTGTGTGCTCGATGTTACCAATAACCGCGTGAGCAGAGGTGCATGCAACACCTTAGTGCATGCGCAACCAACATGCATACACGTTCACACCTGTTAGATTGTAAGAAAATTTGAAAGTCCTTTTTTGCTTATTTTCCAAATTTTTCATTTCGAAATTTTTCTAACATTTCTCCTTGCATAAAATTTAGCATCTAAGTGACTTAACGATATAGCAGAAGAGACTTTAAAAATACAAACACTCATACTTTGCAGTGGGTACCCAGGGGTGTAGGGAAGGTACATCCCTTTTTGCTGTGAAGGTAGGGAGGAAAATTAGAGAAAAATAAGAGAAATGAATTAATTATGTACTAAAACTGTCTATTTTATGCTCAGAATACCTTTTAAATGCGTTTTAAAAGGCTAAATTTTCAAAAATTTCTTCTCCTCCTCCTCAAAAATTTAGAGTGGCCTGGTTGGGCTTCTGCCCGACCAGGCCACTCTAAAGTACTAAAACCATACATATGCCGGGAAAATCCGGAGGGTGGGGTTTGGAGATCTCAGGGGGGTCCCGGAAAAGGTAAAAAAACGCCTCTTTTGCCTTAAATAAGCGAAAATTTTCTGCCTCTGGGAGGGGGTTCGGGGAGGGGAGTATGGCCGGCCGATGGTGTGGGATTGGCCGGCGACGGGAGGGTAAACCCCACCCTAACCCCCCGCGGCCCATGTATGACTAAAACCTGTAATTTCTGTCAATTTTAAGCCCAGAATGCTCTCTAAACACGTTTTAAAGGATAATTTTGCGAAATTTTCTCGCTCTCGTTGGGCAGCGGCCCAACCAGGCAACTTCAAAATTATACACCCCCTTGCAAAATCCTGGGTACGCCACTGATACTTTGTCCAGTCTTTACAATGTGAGAGTCGATATTCTCCCTGCAGCATTGCTCACAGAGCAGCTACTGCGCTTAAAAACCTATTTTCAGGCCTAGAATAGGAATAATAAAATTGGTAGAACTGCACTGCTAATTTATATGAGGATCTTAATTCAGCGATTTTCCCAAACAATGCATACTTTTAATAAAACAAAAGTTTTTTCGAAATTGGCCTTCGAAAACCTTTTTGTAAAGTTTTTTTTGCAAAACAGCCTAACATCAGCAATAATGCCTGTAGACGTAAGATAACACAATCTGTTGACAGATCGGTGGTCAGTTTTCAGAAATCCATCCGCGTAACAGTTGTTCGAGGCGGTCACGCTGTTCGGTTAACGTTGGTGCCGAAAAGTTGGGCTGGACAAGGATTATTGGGGTTGGTTTTGCATTAACTGTTTTTGCTTCGTACTACATTGCTTAGATTTCAGTTGTCACCTTGCTGTAATGAAGAAGTGAAAATCTTTTGAGAATTGTTTTCTTAATGTGCATCTGACTGATCAGAGAGTTGTTGATGTTTGTTTATTTGTATAGACAACCCGCCGATACGTTAAAAATTTTTCTTGTTTACTAAATGGTCTCCAGTTTGGTCGGCTGTTTGTCGATTACCTTTTTTATTGTAATCTGTAGCTTCCTATTGCCGGAATCGTTTCTTGGACCACGTTGGTATTCTGCTAATAAGAAAAAAGTCGTTTTGTTTGTTCGTTCCAGACTCGGAGGGTGGTGTGTGTTAGTTTGTTGTGTAGTGCGTAATTGAAGGAGATGCCGTGTCGTGTGGCCTGTTGCATGGAGAAGGCGTCGGGGAGTGCAGCCGAACAAGTGCCAACCGACTGGCGTAAGGTAGCGTTGGTGTCAGCTGGTGTTGCTGCTGCGGCCGGACTGGGCTACGTGGCCTACAGACATTTTACGAAGGTACCTAATTTAACCCCTGCACTCGGTCAACCTTCAACTGCTGTGGTTTAAGAAGGAGGGTGCTAGTTCAGATGATAAGCCACACAGCAAAGTTGCACCAAAAGTTGCGGTAGTGCATCCGGAGCAGGCTAAAGTTGATCCTTCCTCACAGAGTAGGTTGACTAACTGACCTGAAAGGCTGGCTTTCCCTTACCCGCAAGTTGAACATTTGTTTTGTTTAGAGTCTGCAGCAGGTGCAGTGACGGCCAACGAATTCAAAGAGAAAGGGAACCAGTTGTTCAAGCAAGCCAGATACCAGGATGCGATTGAGTGTTACACCAAAGCTATCGAACTTAGTACTGTTAGAGACAGAATCGCTGCCTCTACCTACCACCAGAACAGAGCCGCTGCCTACGATAAGTTGGTATGAAATGTAATTGGTTGGCTAGATGGCAGGTCTCCAAGCATAGTTGGCTTGGCTCAAGGCGTAAAACGAAGATTTTGAAGCAAAAATTGAGTTTTTGGTTAAAATACCATATTTCGCGTTTGTTCAAAAACCGAAATTTTGGGGTTTAGTGTAGTTACGTTACCAAAATTGCTTAAAAACGAATCAGGGGGCTTTCCAAAGGCGTTTATTAGATGTTTGGGATGCAGTAGGAGCCAGGCTAGAGCAATGGGATACGATCAACTCGTCGAATCCAACTGGTCGAAAATCAACTGGTCGACTACATTTCGTCGACTAAGATCTCGTCGAATGATCAGCTTGTCGAATGTCTTTTTGTCGAATTACAACTCGTCGAATCAAAGAATATTTATACGTTGCCTTTGTTTGTGCAGCCTTGTCAGGTCGGCCAAAAAACTAGAGGACAATAATAAACAGCCACTGTCCGTTTGACCCAGCCGAACTAACTCAATGTATAGCCCGTGGGCATGAGAGAACTCCAAACAAATGTGTGTGCGTAATGCTGGGCTGGATTTTGGGCGGCCCGGACGAGACAGCACTTTTAGGCCCCGGATCCGGTCCGGCCTGATTTTGATGCCCGCATGCATGGCAGGTATGCTTCACGCGAGTGGTTTGTGGCCAGCACCGACTTTTCCCACTGCCGACCTTTCGTTTTGCTGCATCATAATTGGTAAACCTAAGCCTGAAACAGCCTAGGCCTTAGCCTAAACCTGAGACGAACCCTAATCTTTATCCTTATCCTACACAAGCCTATAGCCTACCCATTGAGCATTGTTACGTCAGTTGGTGTGTGTTGTGTACTAGAGTCGCCTGTATAAATGATAGTGTTAAGTTATTACAAAAGCCGCAACTGGGAAAACGCCGCGGCCGCCACAAAAAGAATATCACAGGTTAAAGGGTAGTCGGCCTCGTTAACTCCTAATTTGTTCGACCATTACGCACACAAGCAAACGTATTACACTTGGTCAGATTTGTTTAGAGTTCTCTCATGCCCACAGGCTATTGAAACTATTGAGTCAAGTGGGCCGGGCCGGGTAAGCCAGTGGTCGCTCACCAGCGTCCTCTACCTTTTGGCCGAACAGACCGACCTGACAAGGCTGCAAACATAACATAAAGGCATACGTATTTTTTATTCGACCAGTTTTAATTCGACGAAAACACATTCCACCAGTTGAACATTCGACCAGTTAATCATTCGACCAGTTGTTAGTCTACGAAATCTAGTCGACCAGTTGATTTTCGACGAGTTGAATTCGACGAGTTGTACCCAACCCAGAGCAATAGATTTTGTGATTGTGGGCAATCGGTTGGGTTTAGCATAAACCAGACAAGGTGGTGGCAGACTGTACTGCGGCCATTGAATACAACCAGACTTATGCCAAGGCTTACAATCGGAGGGCGAAGGCAAACGAAGCACTTGGATGCTATGGCGAAGCGCTTAAAGGTCCCTTTCCACTGCAACCCACTAATTGTTGAAAAGCGTTGTGCGTTTGTTTCAGATTTAACGGCAGTTTGCGTTCTCGAACAATTCAACAACATGAACACGCTCAACGAGGCTGACAGAGTGTTGAAGATCGTAGCGGAGAACAAAGCCAAAGAAATGGTTCAGGTAATTTGGAGTTTTGCTTGCGTTCGTTGTTGTCGCTGATTTGGTAGTTTTCTCCTTTCTGTTTTCACCTTCCCATTCTGACCCTACCATTGCCATTGTAGGTTGACAAAAAATCCTTTTTTAAACGCATAGACCTACTTCTTCATCGTCCTTTCTATAGGCAGTGTACTTTTTGGCAGAACACTGTTGTTAGCCCGATCTGGCTTTTCCCCCGTGTATAACTGTGACGGCCCCTTATAGTCGCGCACTGTTATAACCATCTACAGCTATGGGGAGTTGTTTAGCTGAGCTTTGTCATATAGCCATCTATAGCTTTGGCGATACAATTAATTTGGTGAAAATCTGGGTATTAAATAGTAAGCAGCAATTTCGGTCGATGGCCATTTCTAAGGCAGTCGTGCGATACTTCAGGCGCGAGGTGCACTTGCAAGCGTTCCATTATCGATCACCTTTGTCGAGTCGTACTTGAGTTCTTTCTGCGAGGACCCGATCATGAACTCTCTGCCTCCCTCGGCTGTCATGAACGGACCAGCAGGCGATTCACAGGATCTAGTCAGGTAGGACGGTCTTGCAGTTGACGTAAGTGGGTGTATATGATGTGGTTGGTTCAGTTCGTTCGAAACAGCCACTCGGCATCTGGCACTGAAGGAGTACGAGCAGGTGCAGAAGGCGTGTCAAGACGAAATCGACGCCGACGCGCCGATGGCGCTGGAGGCACTGCTCTTACGCGCTACGTTCGCGCTCATCCAAGGCAACAGCAAGCTGGCCAGCGACGACTTTAACGAGTTCTTCGCCAGGTTCAATTCACTGGATGACGATCAGCAACGCGTCAAGATAAAAGTGCGTTCAGTTGCTGCTCAACCAGTCTGTATAAGGTGACAATGGGCTTCAGCTGAAAGTCAACGCCTACATAAAGCGCGGTTCATTCCACATGCAGCAGGGTCGCAAAGAGGAGGCGTTGAGCGACTTCAAACAAGCAGAAATTACTGACCCCCAGAATGCCGACGTCTACCATCACCGAGGACAGGTGCCACTTTCGGTCAACTCTATTTTCTTTAACCTTTGTGTTTAGTTGTTGATTCTGATGAACGAGGTTCAAGAGGCGAAACAAGACTTCAATAAATGTGTGGAGCTGCGACCTGATTTCGCTGTGGCTCGGTGCGTTATTTGTTGAGCTCTGTTGCAAGTAAATTTTCGAGCAAATTTTTGCAATATTTTACAATTTCACACACAAAAATTGCCAAAATCGCCTGCAAAACAGCACTTTTTAGCTGTATTTCTGCCCAAATTAGCGATTTTTGGCAATTTTTAGCCAAAAAATTGCGATTTTTTCGATTTTTGAGCGTTTTTTAGTGCCCACCCCTTCCCCCAAAATTTCGGCTCAGACCCCCCCCCGGCCGGCGCCAGACCCCCCCAACCACCCTCCCCCCATCGGCGGATGACCTCTTACATGTATGCATACATGTCATGGGGAACGTTGCTAGAGGCTGCTAGAAAGCTTCCAGACGCGTTTTTAAGCCACAGAAATCAATTTTGGCAACTACACACATTTCTGCAGGCAACTACGCACCAAACCCGAATTTTTTTCCAATTTTCCTGAAAAATTTCGATTTTTTGGCAACGTTTCTGTCAGAAAAGTGGTTTTTCGGCAATTTTTTGCCGAAAATTTGATTTTTACCGCAAGTTTTTTAATCTTAACCGAAAATTGCGTATTTTTAGCCAAAATTTTGGGCAAAAATTTGAATTTCCGGCCGAAAATTTGCATCTATATCCAGGCAACTACGCACGGAGACCTGGCCGTCACCCCCTGAGCCGCCGACCATGCACATGTATGACTCGATTTCTGGTTTCAGCGTGCAAAGCAGCTACGCCGACTATCGCTATGCACTTAAAGGCACCAGTACGTTAGACGTGCACAAGTCGATTGAGAAATTTGAACGAGTTGTGGACAGTTTTCCCGGTTGTGCCGAAGGCTACGCGCTGCTAGGCCAGGTGAGCGTGTTGTTTTGCTGGAAGTGAACGCAGGCGGCATCTAATTTTCGCTCTAGGTGTACGCCGAACGATCAGCTTTCGATGATGCCGCTAAAATGTTTGACAAAGCCATTGAACTGCAACCTCAAAACGCCAATATTTACGTTCACAAGGGGTAAGCTGACCGGCAAGCGACGGTTCCTCCGTTTTGGCTGCGTGCTACCAATTTTGTCTAGGTTACTGGAGCTGCAGAAAACGGAAGATATCGATGGCGCTAAGCAAATAATGCTCTCAGCCATTCAAGTCGACCCACATTGTGAATTCGCCTATGAAACGTTGGGCACAATCGAAGTGCAAAGGTACCTTGCTCTTTATATATTGACGAGAAAGACCAATAAACAATGAAACGTAAACCGAGAGCATCTGTCACAACAGACATGGGCTGGGGCTCAGCTGAGGGGTTGACCCCCTCAGGCTCTGACTTACCCCCTCAGCCGGCAGCTGCCCCGTCAGGAAATTTTTGGAAGAATTTTGTATAGAGAGTTATGATAAAAGTATGCCTAGCTTAGAATAGCTTATTTTATCGAAAAATAAGCCAAGAAACCTTGTTTTCAGCCAAAAAGGGGACTTTTTGTTTTATCATCCCCTCAGCCGCCCCCGTCAGACGCTCCTATCCCACAGGAATTGAAAATTATACTCCCCATCAGCCGAAATGCTAGCCCATGTCTATGTCAAAAGTGACACCGATACCGCGTTGTTGTTGTAACTTTTCGTCCTTTCGGACTAGGAGTAGCCAACTGCTATAGAGCAGGAAGGGACACAAGGTAGGGCAGGTTCCTTAACAACAACCCTCCCCTTTGCTGTCGGTGTGTGCAAGACAACGCCGGTTTGGTTGCCATTTATCTACTTGTCATTGCTGACTTTGGACGGCCTGGGTTGGGCTTTGTGTCGACTACTTCCCATCACGTAGAGAATAGAATTTAAGTAATAGTTTATCCGGTGAGAGTAGGAGGGTACCTTCAAGTTAGAACGGCGGGGTGTAGACAATGTTGTGCAAGAAGTAGTGTGTTTTCAGGGGCAACATAAATGAGGCGATAGAGTATTTCGACCGTGCCTTGCACCTGGCCCGCACAGAACTCGAACTAACGCACATTTACGGAATGCGAGAGGCTGCGATGGCACAGAGATGGGCCGCTCAACAACTGGGCTTCGAGTTACCAACCGTTGGTCGCTGAACGTGGTTGATTTGTGTAGTTGTTAGTCTATGATTCCGTAGTACCGGTCGGGTATGTCGTTACGTCACTAACAGTAGGATTATCTTCAACAGTATACACCAATATTTTTTCGTAGTCCAACTTCTACTAATTTGCTGCGCTGTGCTCAACAGAAGTACCGAGTAAAACCATTTTCTCCACATCTCTGTGTTTCTCTTGCGGCATTAAAGGCAATTTGATGTCGGGTTTGTTTGGGTGAAACCTGTTCGACAATGGCCTAGGAATGGACTGACGCAAAAGTGATTAGTAATTCACAGATAGGACGGTCCTGTTATGGCCATGAGGTTTGTGTCGCTGTTTGGGCTTTTTTCCATTGGTTGGCAAGCTCAAATCGGCAGTCCCAATACGGCTTTTAACCCCATTCTAAGCGGGGGCAGTTTGGCGAATCCTGGAGCCGAAATTCGGCTTTCGGTGGCTGCTCTTAACTATCTCAACAGAGTCGGCGTTCAGTTGGCACTCGAACAAGCATCAGAAGTTAATATATCAAACTTGACCGTTACCGTATCGTACGGTGGTGTGGAGGGTACAGTTGTCTTAACTCGAGTCAAAATGGCTGACGCTGCGGTGAGCAACACCTCCATTGAACTTGGAAGTCCGAATACAATACTTTGGTCTCTCAGTGGAATGCGTACCAAGCTTACTTCAGGCATAACCGGACACTACAACATCGGTAAGTCGAAAGCTGTGCCACAGCACTTGATCAGCATTAACGCCGTAGAATGTACGGTCAGGGATTTTGTGTCTCTGAACCCTAGTCACAGACGAGTCAAGCCGTTGGCTCAGTGCTCGGTACCATGGTTGGATGGAAAGCTAAAGGTAGTCTGTGTGCAAGGATGGCCCCCGCGCCACAGAATGCTTTGGCACTTCTCTTGCAAAACCGACCCAGGGCAACCACAAGGCATGCGAGTTCTTTAGCTTTAATCACTAACGGTAAAGATAAAGGATTATTCGGCTTCAGATACACAACATACTGATTGACAACATACTGTAGCCGCAATTATTGAATTTTCAATAGAAAACGGTGCAACGGAAGTAGATAACGTAAACTCTTGACTGATTGTAGGCTCAAATCCAGTGGAGGTTATGGGCGACTTGGAGGTGCATCTGTCTGACGTATCACTTCGCATCCAAACCACAGTGGACAAAACTATAGATGGCAAAATGACAGTGCGCTCCGGTTACTGCAATGCTACAGTCAACAATCTCGACTTAGCCATAAAAAACGGCGGACTCGCAGAAATCGGGTTGGCTGTAATGAAAGACCAAATTAAGCAAGAGTTCCGACCTACAATAGAAAAGAAAGTCTGCAGCGTGAGTAAAGGGCTGTTGGATAAAACTGTAGACGATTTGCTAAGCAGAATGTCTACAAAACTGCCCCTGGCTCAAGTGCACAAGTTGCTAGTACAGCAGACACCTAAAACAAGAGCCCTCTCAACCGCTAGCGACGATGCCCACAAACACATCACAGAGATACCTAACCTTTCTGCTTCGAAGAAACTCTGGGTAGATTACTCGCTCAAAGAGACGCCGTTCTGTTCTGCCAACTACCTGCAAACACTGCACAAGGGCGAGATATCTTGGCTCGGTTTGGGCCGTACTCCGTTTGGGCCGTCCGATCTTTACCAACCACCAACTGGAGCGAACGACAAAATGATCGAATTGTATTTGTCCGATTATTCATTGAACTCGCTGCTCTACCATGCGTACCGCAGACGAATGCTCTTGTTCAAGGTGACCCCGGAAACGCCGGGACTAGGTAAATTCATGCGAACCGACTGTAATGAGGACAAAGAAGACTTATCATTCTGCATCGGCGATCTACTACCCACCCTCCACCAAAGATACCCGTCGCACGCGACAGAGATTCTGGTTCTGCCAACCCGTGCGCCATCCGTCATTTTTTCGCAGAAAGACGGCGGCTCGCTGGTGGCTGACGTTCGCGCCGTTCTTTTCCTTTTCGTCAGACGGCAGGACGGCCGCAAAAGTCACGCGCTCATTATGGAAGCGTCGGCCAGGGCGGTGGCTCAGTTGTCGTTGGTTGAAAAGAAACTAGTGGGACAGATGAAACTACACTACTTCCGACTGAAGATCAGGAGAAATAAGATGGAACGCATGGAGTACGAATCGGTGAAGGAACTGGAACAGTTGGTTGCAGAAATGATCACAATTATGGCTAACGGCCTGTTGTCTGATGGCTTGCCGATACCCGACATTCAGGGCATTCAGCTAGAAGGACTGCAACTCAGCATTCGAAGAAGAACACTGCACCTTTCGACTGACTTCCACATACGCAAAGAAACACTACGCCAACTGGCCATACGCGCATTGAGCAAAGAAATTGAACTTTCACGCTAAAGTAAAGCTCGCCTGAACGCAAAAGTGCTATTAAGCGGAAAAAATCTGCAACCTGACTTTTACATTGTACATACGCCAACAGATTATAGAGTAAACGTCAACAACACTACTACGCACTGAAATCTGGTAAAGCTCTTCGTATGCTTACACGGAAACACGACACGACAAAAACAAGAAACAATTCGCACCGGTCAGTTCTGCACTCACATGAAAATCTGTCGAGAGACCAATTCATTCGTGAATGGCGACAGAATGTTGGACGTGGCGAAGTAGAAAACAAGACCAAATGCAATGGAAATAGGCAGCGCCGGCAATGCCTTCTTGAATACTGCCAATAGAACCAAGGTAAAACAGAGGCCCTAAATTGGTATTTGCTTGAGAAGGAAAGCAGTACAGAAGACAAACAGACGTACGATTAGAATGGCCACGTAGCACGCAATAGTTGTGTTCCAGTCGCCATAAGACGAAGCCTTCCCCACCAGAACGCTGTAGAAGATAAAGTCGCCCAGTCCCAACTTAACGCCGCCTGAACAATGCAACTTAGCCACTCGAAAAATCAACAGCAACTCACGTTCTTCATCATCTTTTTGCGCGTCGTCCGGTGGAACAACCACACCGGCAGGCCCGGCACCACCAGGTCGATGGCTGTGACCATTCAGATTTCGAGCAGCTTCGTTCCAGCCCTCTGTTCTTTCTTGTTCACTGCTAAGCACAAAGAACAATTGACACGTGCGAAAGGACTGTGAGTGCAGTGCAGACCGTCTTATCCAGTGTTCGTCGAATCCGGCGTCCCTGTCCTCTTGACTGAGTGCCGGGTTGCTGGTGCCTTGAGCCCCTGCAGTACGCGATTTCCGCTTCTTACGGCCCTTCGGGTGCGCCGGACTTGGCGACTGCTCAGCAGTCACTGGTTCAGTGTCACTCATCCCAACCAGCGTGTACATGATGCCGGCTAGAATTTACCGTCAATCAACATGGTAAACACTATAGAAGGGGTACATACATGAGTAAATGAGCGCTGGGAACAACGGTTCGTTGCGTTCTTGGGCTGTTTCGACCAGAATACGTAGTGGACCCTTAGGACAGAGCACAGCGACCAGGTCCCAGATGGAGATTATGCCAAGTACAGTCCACGTGGTCCACTCGGGCAGAAACTTGATAAAAATCAAAGCCATCAATGCCGATATCACTATGAGATAGGCCTGTTGAAGACGCAACGGACCTTTCCAGTGGATGCAGATCATGCCAACGCAACCCTGCAAAAGAAGTCTTTAATCATGTCATAGAAAGTCGTATTACACAGCTAAAAATAAGCACCTTTCGGATTTGTTCGAATTACTGTGCGGTAGAAGCTTAGCTAAACCAGAGAAATGAGTCTCAAGGACTAGGCCGTAACGGCCGAGATTCTTACCATCAAAGGTAAATCATGACTGTTTGAACTGCGCGTACTAACTTACTACATGTTGAAGTTTACTGGTTACAAGAAACAATACAATAATAAATAAAGAGTAGATGAGTGGGTTATATACACATCTTTCATTACTCCCCATAACGGACGTCGCGAGGGCCTCTTCTGTGCCTGATGGACGTTGGAGCTGCACTGGAAATCGGAGATGTGTAAACACTGGGACATTGTGCTTGAGAACTTGGAACCACTGCTAACTGAACCGAACCGAACTGCACTGAAGGGAACCAAGAGAGAGACGGAAGCGAGGTAACAAGTGAAGCTGAACACAAGTGTTGACTTGAGGGACGGGAATGACTGGGAGAACTGAAAGTTTGTGGAACAAATGACAGAACGAATGCCATCACTCCCCTCCAACGGGTGTAGAAGGTAGAACTGGGTGGGCACTTGGACACATGAAACAGGTGGGCTTGTGGTGGGTACATGGAACTTGAGCACAGGAAGTGTTGAACTGCTGGTTTGGAGTGGGGGAGAGCAGTAGGCAGTCTTCCTAGAGCTTGGGACGAGTAGAACAGGCGAACGCAGGAGAGAGTTGATTGGATGGTACTTCAGCAACGCTGACAACACAACAAAAAAGGACGGGTCTACACACCAAATGAAAAGAGTTTACTGGTTACAAGAAACAATACAATAATAATAATAATACAGACTAGACGAGTGGGTTATATACACATCTTTCAATAACATATTAGCCCCTTTTAGCAGCAGAAATAGGTAATCAAACCGCAAAAAACTACGAAAAATTGTCCGAGGCATACCGCTGTACTAATTGCACTAAACAGTTTTAGATACAAAGCTTACCCAGTTCCACAAGAAGAATCCAACCGTAATGTAATCCATCGGAATGTTGTAGGCTTTAAACACTTCGCTGAAAACACACTCAGTGCGCAAACACACTCAAGTCTTTATGAGCTGTGCGAATCGATACTTACTGAAGATACATGTAAGTGAATAGGGTAAGCAGAAGCAAGCTCGACACAATCAACCACCCGTGAATGACCTGTAACCGAAAATGTGTCGGTTTCGCAAATCGCAATAGAAAATGGACCGTCTGTACATATATGGGCCGGAATAATCGGTTGGGTTGCGGTATTCAAACTCTAAAAATTCGGGGTGGCTTGCGAATTTGGGAGTTGGGTCCCGGAAAAAAGTCGGCTTTAGGTGGGTTGGTGGTGGGGTTGAGCCATACATGTAGCAGTAACAGTGGGGTCTGGGCCTGGAGGTCTGCCACTACCCCACTTAGGCCAGATCCCCCGGATGGGGACCCGACCCCTCATATGATTTTTCCGACTCCCCTTCCTTCCGGTTTTCTGGCAACTAATTTTTTAGCAAATTTTTGCTATTTTTTACAATTTCAGACACAAAACTTGACAAAATGGCCTGTCCTGAGGGAGGTAGCCGCCGGCTGAGGGGGGTCAATCCTTCAGCCCCCTTTTGCCCATGTCTGGGTCGAGCCTAGGTTAAGGGATGGAGCAAACGCCCAGACCCCCAGCCCATGCATGCGTGTGCAGATGAGGAATCAGTTTAAATACCTTATAGCATCGCATTTTGTAAAGAAAAATAAGCAGAACTGTCATAACCACAATGACTCCAAGTATGATGAAAGCGTTGCCAAATGATTCCAACGCCAGAACTGTGGGGTCTTTGGTTCCAGAAACAAACGGTGTGTAGATGCTGCAAGAAAAAGTTAAAAAGACACGACGCTCATTTTGCGAGCTCTACCACTAAATCAGACTATATGCAGTGTTTATTTGACAAAGTCTTGCCATCCTTTCGAAGTTTCAGAAAACATGAAATCATCATTCCGTCAATTTTGCACCAAATTAGAAGATATTATGTAACAGGGCTGGCTGGGGCGAGCTAAGGTCTGCCAGGCCATCCTCCCGAGACCATTTATCCACCGCTCCACTCCAATTTTTCTGAGAATAAATAATTGGGCCAATTTTTATAATTTTGGACACTAAATTGACTGTAAAACATCTGTATTTGAGTCCAAAGCGCTTTTGAACAATTTATTAGCAGTGGAACACCATTTTGAAAAATTTGAGCCAACAGGCGAACCGGATCCCAGATGCCTAGCTCCTGACGGATGACCTGGGGTATGGGTAGACGGTTACTGGTACATAACGGCATGAAAGCGCTGCAAAGTAACATACAGATGCTGTCCGTCGTTCCTGGTGTAGTAGATGACAGTGCTCATGGTGGCCACAACCACACACATGCACAAGGAGACGGGAACGAACAAGAGGATGACGTGCTGAGCACCATACTTCAGTTCCAGTTCAGGTGGCTCCTCCCCGTCCGAATCGGACACTTCACCACCCTCCTCACCTTCCGGAGACGCAATAGCAACCGATGCCGCTGGTGGTGCTGGTTCTGCTGGGCGCTAGAACACCTATACACTGACACTCTTTCCCACCACCGACCAAATCAACCTGTTCAGCTTTGGGCTCAGGCGCGTAATGAACTTGTGGCACCGTCTCGTTGCTGGTGGCAGCTCCATCGGCTGCTGCTATGTTCCAGTCGTGCGACAGAAACGATGACATTGACAAGACTGACTCCGATCGATCACTGTATAAACAAGAATGCATTAAAGAGTAGTAAGAATGTGCCACTCAACGGCCGGTCGAGTGTCCATGCGCTGCACCATCATAATTACCTCCAGCAATTGCGCATGCGCACGTTCAGGAAGGACTTTTTCGAAATATAAAATTACCCTTAGAGACGCATCATCAGCTATACGGCACGTTCCGGGGGACCTGTTTTCCGAGTATTTGGAAAACAGTCCCTCCGGAACGTGCCCTATACTCGGACCGTGTCGTGTACTAAGTGTACGTACTGCGTACTATGCAGTATACGGCACGCTCCAGAGTTTTATTGTCACAAGGAAGTCAACTAAATATTTATATAGTTGATTTCTGACCTTCCCTGATTCGTCCCAGCTACACCTAACCCAGCATTAGATCTATATAGGGCGCGTCGGCCAGATCAATTATCGATTTGGCCGGCCGCCGAGGGACCTAGATTGTTCACTTTTGCCGAAGAGGGGACGGTCTCTTACCACCTAACCTACTATATTGACTATTTATTTAGGTATTATATCGTATCTGGTCAACAGAAAGAGTTTTGAGTTAAATGAAGTTGTTACCTGTCCTTGCTCGACGTGTTCGAATGGTAGGTCCCCTAATGTCGGTATTTTTGGCTTGGCTGGCTTGTGGTTTTCTCTTTTCGCGTTCGTCGTTCTATTTCTTTTTGAGCACCCACACGCACACACATCTAACCAACCGGCACCGGAATGGTTGGTCAAGTTATCCTTGGGTTGGTTGTTCCTGCTCCGTCGTGTCGTGTCGTCGTGGTGTGCCTCTTTTCCGAGATTAAAAAATGTCAAAAAGCTAGAAAATAGAACACTACAGGCAAAAATGCGACAAAGATTTTTTTACCAAAATCATTCATACATGTAACAGGGGGTGCCCAACCCAACTTAGGCCCCGGCCACAGATGCGTACCCCCAAAACGATTTTTCAGACTCCCCTCCGATCGATTTTCTGGCAAGTAATATTGTAAGTAAGCAAATTGCCAAAATCGCCTGTGAAACAGCTCTTTTTAGCTGTATTTCAGCCCACGTGATCGTTTTTCTGACGATTTTTAGTCGAGAAATTGCGATTTTTGAGCGTTTTTTAGTGCCCAACCCCCTCCCAAACGAGTATAAATTAAATGCGATGAGTGATGGGACGGAAATATAGGGATGAAGTTTTTCGAATTTTTCCAAATTGTACTTAACATAGGATTGCTATCATTTGCTCGTTTGTTGATCCTTATATTTGTGGGGTTGTTACTCTATATGAGTTGAACTTTCAAACGCCAGATTTTATGGTTTTAGTCCGAATGATATATTGCATGTATGGCCAACTTCGTCACGGCTAACTCCTAAACTTTAAACACTGAACCTATGATAGTAATCATCATAGCAGCAGGGAGAACAAGCTTAGCTAAAAGCCGGGAATAGCGGACTGGAAACTGTGACCTAATTTCATATGTTGGATGTGTTGCCGCAGCACATATTTGGTGAAATGTGTGTTTGTTATCGTTAGTTTGTGTATCTTGCGAACTTGTATTTTGGAGTAGAGGCGTAAACACAGTATGACCATATCGGTACGGAACATTTAGAACGAAGGCGACTTTGGTTAAGTTGGGAGATCACTACTTGCGCCGATTAGTGTTTTGAGTGTAGATCATTTTTGTACAATTGTTTAGTTTAGTAAGGGGTAGTCGAAATCGTGCATTTTCCTTTTTTCCGTTTGTCTAATTTGATGTTCAGGGATCATTAAAAAGTAAATGCGCCAAAATATGCCGCTAAGGTAGTCCTACTCACACAGTAAAATTGGTAGCTATCTGTGTAAAGATGACCTAGAAAACTTTTTTCTATTCTTTTCGTAATGTTGATTTTCGTTTAAAAAGGGCCACCGTCGTGGGGCTTGGAAGAAGACGGTTATACTTATGCTTAATCGATAGCAAATTGTCATATCTACCCATATGCTTTTGGGCAGACAAATCTGTTTTAGTCTAATCAAAAGACTCAAATGCTACGATTTTTTAGTAAGTGGAGGTCGTGGCGCATTTTTTTCGTCAATTAAAAAGGGCCACCGTCCTGGGGTTCTTTCTAACTGTGCTAATTCTGTAGCTATGGTAATGGTCTACCGATCGGGCCTTGAAAGAATAATGTTTCGTGAAAGAATAATGTTTCGTTCTTTTTATTGACGGTGCAGTACAAAAAGTTTTTAGGCTTTGAGGCCAAAACAAAAATTAATCGTGGACATTATTGGCAATAAAGATTTATAGTCAGAACCGATCGTTTCTACAGTATCCGGACTTCTACATGTCAGACATGTATTGCGGCTTGGTTTTAGAACAGTCGAACTTGATTCGTAGATAGAAGGAGGGAGGTTGCTTTCCGTAAATGTCCCGCCGACAAGTGTAGGGCATTTTGTGATCGACGTCGAAGTGCACGGCGTGAAGCCCACTGAAAGAAGTCAGATCAAAGCACCATCTACACAGCCATTTCGGACTTTTGTTCAATCTGTCTGTTGCGCAAATAATTCCTTATCTTGTACGGCGTGCAGTCTTCTGTTTCCAGGAACATCGGCTCGTTCAAGTCATACACAGCTCCCATTCGAATGCGAAGGTAGTTTCGGTTCTGGCACATCAGTTTGACTTTGTAGTTGGAGCTGAGCTGGTAGTTCCACGAGCACATCTTGTCCTTAGCCATGCATGCAAAGCTGAGAGTTCCCATAGAACCATCTACACGAGAAAACAACCTGTGAATAGCAACTCACTCATGCACCACACTGCAGTACGGCATGTATATCTCTGAAATGTATCATACAGTACGACATGTCACTGACCGGGTATAACTCGTTTGATGGTATCGTTGCTTAGTCCGCCAGTAGGCGGTATATTTGCATATTCACCGTACAACATCACATTGTAATCTCTCTGGACGAATCTTCCAGATGCCCCGTAGCTTCCGAATAACATGTTGTAGTAGTAGATGCAGAACTGGCGGTATCCCAACTTGCAGTAGTAGTAGTACAGATGAAAATTCCTTCCCCCTCCGGTGTATGGTGGTTGCCAGGCTGCAGGCGGTCCTGGGGGCTGTACAATTCTGCCTTCTCGTGGTACTGCTGCTGTGACGCTAAAACGCCTAACACGTAACACCTAACACGACTGCTTGTTTTCCGGAAATAACTACCTAAAAAGCCGGTTTTTTCCAAAAGTTATTTTCCGAGATGCGACAGAAAAAATTTTTAACAATCGCTTTTTATTTAAGAATTCAAAGAAATAGCGTGAGTTTTATTACCAAATGCACCAATTTCATGTTTTAGAGTAGTAATTTGATTTTAAAACACCAAAAAACAATAATAAAAGTTGCCTGAAAATGGTACCGGCATATTCTGGCAAAACAGCTTAGTTTTGCCAAGGAAATACTTGGACATCTTTTATTAACGTAAATTCAAAGCAATTGAAGATTATTTAACCAGTTATTGCGTCTATTTCGTTTAAATACTTGCTTGAGTTTTTCGGCATTTTAGTTTTTTCCGAGCCCCTCGGAAAAAAACGTTTTTTTTTTCGGAAAAACGAAAAAAACGACGAGAAAACCGACCAAACAGCCCTGCACGTAATCATTGAAAGACAAAACAAAATTACTATTTGACGATGGGAGAGGCCTTCTTCAGTTCGTAAACTTTTCCTCTCATTTTTTTAACCATGTTAAAATTGCCTAAGCTTTCGAAATGATTCCCTCTCTTGAAAGTGGAGCTTCCAGGTTTCACTCGTTTTGTGTGCAGGCTTAGCTTCTTTGGTCTCTGACCTGTTGGTGCTCTCTTAGCACCGCTATAATAACCACTGTCACGGTCAGCGTGTCCTTGTAACAAATTGTTGACTGCACAAAACAGCAACAGCAGCAGAACAAAACTGCCACCCATAGTGTATTCGACGTGCTGTCAGCGGTACCAAACTAACACCACTTTATCGGTGAAACCACAGAATTTGCATATGAATTATATGCATTAGCTCATACTGAAAATGTTCCCAACAACACTGCACATTAGCTTCTACGTATGACCAAGAATGCATTCTCGGTGTGACAGTCTCTACCTCGATGAAGCATAATTGCTACCTAGTATGTACAGGGTTTCCCAAAAAGAATGACAACATCTCTTTTTTCTGTCATTTTCGCAAATTCTGACCAAATTGTCTGAAATTTGAAACATAAGTGCCAACATAGTAGGAATTTTATGTGTTAAAGTTTGGTGCATCAGGATTGACCGAATCCTGAGAAATTCAACAATATTTAAAATTGAGAAATTTCAATTAAATGTAGAAAAAGCATCAAAAACGGAAACTTTTCAACATTAGACGCGTAATTCAGTCTGTCACCCCAAACATGCTCAGAAATGTTTATTATGCTTATGTGAAACGCAGCAGTGCATTGATTGAGTTAAACAGAGGTCATCTGGATGGTGTTCTTATTCCTTAGTTCTCAGAGTTTGCACGTTCTTCATTTTGCTGCAGTAAAAACGCTGCTTTCCTTTAGTTTCCAACTACTAGCGATATTTATGGACTGATTAATGCCAGAACGTTTTGACCTACAAAATAACTGCGCATATATTCAAAATTTCATCCAATTCCTACAAAATTTAAAGAAGATACAGCAAAAAGAAAAGGCTCCGTTTTTTATGCTGTTTCTATATTTAATTGAAATTTCTGAGGATTGGGTCAATCCAGACGCACCAAACTTTAACACATAGAATTCCCACTATTTTGGCACTTACCATGTTTCAAATTTCAGACAATTGGGTCAAAATTTGCGAAAATGGCAGCAAAAAGAAATGTTGTCATTCTTTTTGGAACACCTGTAGTATGTTTTGTTTCGAGACTCAAATAACTCCTGACTCAGCTTTGAACTTAATTAGTTAATTACCGTGTAACTATAGATCACTAGAAACTGATCCAGACAACTTATTCGTATGACGTGACATGACCTGCCCAACTTGAATGCACCGATCAAAAGTTTTCATTAAACCGCCTTTTTCTGAAGAGAACTGCACTGCAGCAGGAGGAGTGGAAACGTAAACAGAAGAGAAAGGCTGACGGGAGAAGGTGGCACATTCTCAGGAGAATGAGTTGTAGGGAGGAAGTGCTGGACTGGTTGCGTAGAGTGCGTCTGGTGGCCGTCGGCCCGTGCAGTCTGCTCTTGGCTTTACACAATAATTTCCCGGCTCGGTCGTTCGCTCGCTGCCCGTTCAGTTCACTGCCTTGTTATTGCCGCTGTTGGCTGGTCGGTTTGTTGGTGCCGAGCTTGTTGCTTTTTATTTCTTACATCTGGGAGAGTGAGTTCTTCTACCTACCACATTCAGCTTTCTGCTCTAGTAATAATAGGATAGTTTGGGGTTGCGAGTACGTTTAGAGTTCTGTTTATCGGCTACTGGCCTATAGGCCTTGTCTTCGTTTGAATTGGTGGCGATAGATAGCTTATTTACCTTGTCAAATTCATTAATTCTGAGTGTATGGTGTTCTGCTTGAATCATCAACTCTTGGCTTTTTAGTTCGAAAATGGTTGTGCCGGTAGACGAGAACTTCAAAGGAGCGGGTCAAAAGCAAGGATTAGAGATCTGGAGAATCAAGGTGTCGATCGACTCTGATTGGTTTCTGCAAATTTTTCTTTTAAGGAGTTCAAAGTGTTGCCCATAGACCGTTCCCAGTACGGTAATTTTTACAGCGGTGACAGTTACATCGTTCTCTCGGTAAGCGGTGCGACTGAAATGCTTTCTGTTTTGCTTTGGTGAACAAAACCCACAGTTGTAGTAAATTTTACTAGTTTTTCTTTAGACCAAGCCCCATGAAGAATGGGACGTTCACTTTTGGTTAGGCAAAGATACGACTCAGGTTTAAATTGCTGGAAACGTCCATTTAATTATTAACAGCATGGCTGTTGCGCCTTCCCCAACACAACATGGTTATGCTGTGTCATTAATTTGTGCGTTTAGCTCTTTAACATTTAACCCGGTATGCATGTGCTTGCAGACTCAGAAAGACAAGCAGTCGGAGACTTTCTTCTTCGATGTACATTTTTGGATTGGTGCTGACACTTCGCCGGTACAGTCAATACATTCTGTTCTGTTACCTACTTTTGTATTATCCTTCGTTCCCCATTGTCCTTGTTCGTTATGATGCAATTTTGTTTTTACTAGTTTGCGCTGTACACGTTAACTGACACGCGTGCAGACATGGGCAAAGGGGGGGCTGAGGGGGGTTGGCCCCCCCTCAGCCTCTGACCTACCCCCCCCCCTCAGCCGGCCGCTACCCCCCTCAGGAATTTTTTGGAAGAAGTTTGTATCGAAAATTATGATAAAAATATACCTGGATTAGGTGTAAATGAGCTCAGAATAGCTTATTTTAGCTTATTTTAATGAAAAACAAGCCAAAAAACCTTGATTTTAGCAAAAAATCGGACTTTTTGGCTTACCACCCCCTCAGCCCCCCCCTCAGGAACTCCTACCCCCCCTCAGCCCCCCCCTCAGGAATTGAAAATTCTACCCCCCTCAGCCGAAATGCTAGCCCATGTCTGCACGCGTGTTGCCAGTTTAAGTAAGGCTGAATTTACAAAACCTTATAAAATTGCATGCATCACCTGCTGCGAAACAACAATGACTCATCTGCTGTGTTTTGTAGGATGAATACGGCACGGCTGCCATCAAAACTGTAGAATTGGATGATTTGCTGGGCGGTATTCCAGTCCAATACAGAGAAGTAACTCTATAATTAGCCCAAATGAGAGTTTGCACTTCCCTTTTTAGGTGCAAAACCACGAGACAGCCCTGTTTCTTTCGTATTTCAAGAACGGAATCAAGTAAAGTTCAGCAAAGAAACAAACAACCAAGTGTGCATGTGTTTTTGTGCAGGTACCTCGAAGGAGGTTACGAGTCGGGATTTAGGCACGTTGGTGACGAGAAATTTGAGCCGCGTCTATTTCAGTGCAAGGGCAAGCGCAACGTGCGATGCACTCAAGTATTCGGTCACCAACTTGGTTGTAGGCTTTTTGCACGGTCCTTCCTTCAGGTCAAGATGTCTCGCGATTCATTGAACAGAGGCGACGTGTTCATCTTAGAGGACGAAGATGATATTTACGTCTGGATGCCTCCAGAAAGTGGCCGACTGGAAAGAATCAAGGCACGCACGCATCATAACCCTTTCCGAATTTTGCTCGGTAGAGCGCAAACAATGACCAACATTAGACCTTCATTTTTGCCTATGGACATAAATGGTCGTGGGGTTCCCACCCCCAACTTGGGTTCGATTACCCAAAATCACCCCCAATGCCTGCTAAAATTCGGGGAATTTAATGAATGAAAGTTTTCATTATTAAAATAAATGTAGAATGATGCTGGCTTTAGAAGATACAGTACGTATCTTCTAGATCCGGTTTCCTGAACTCATTAATAAACCTATATTCAGGAAAATTTTCAGTTACTCAGGACTGACTAAAATTGGATGCATGAAATCTTAACAGACAAAATTGTCTACATTTTAGAAGACATTCCGCAAATTTTATGTTATTTGGTTAAGATTTGCGGAAATGACAGCAGAAAGAAAAGTTTTCATTTTGATTCCCTATCTTTCTTTACGTTTAAAAATTACCAAATTTATGATAATCTATACTTCCTCAGAATTGGGGTCAAGCCAGACCTGGTGCGTGCACCATTGTTTAGCACTAAAAATTCGCAGGACTTTACCGCATACTGTATCTTCCGAAATTCAGCTTATTTCGTCAATATTTGAGTGCACCTGTAAACAAACAAAAATCCGGTAAACCGGATCGGATCAGCCCGATCCGGTTACCGGACCGGAACCGGAATTCCGGTCGGAGTCTAGCCGCGACCCCCCGAATCGGTAGTCCCACCCCCAAAGTTTCGGATTTTTACTACCCCAACCCATTTTTCCTACCCATGCATGCTTATCGTGTGTAGACGAACACAGCCTAGTGAAGGTTTTCGAAAGGGTATGCATACACAGTCGTAGTACATTATCCTGATTATCGGATTATGCAGAGTATACAATACGTACATGTATAATTATTTTCCCCTTAATTGGGATGTGACTCTTTAAAGCGTTGGTTGATTCAGGGTCTGTCTATTAAAAATCAACCCAGCAGATTTTTCGCTGTAGCAACCGAAAATCTCAAATGATTTGAATAAATCTTTTTTGAATGAAAGACGAATAAAATCTTGACAGATTAGTGAAATTTTTATCAAGATACTCTGCTTAGTTCCAGAGATATTCACGCTCAAATTCAAATACAGTGATTTTGACAACGAACAAGAGCGATTTTTATTATTTTGTTAGAGTTCATCTTAAAACAAACTCCTGCTGCTGAAGGTAAACGAGACTTTACTGGAGAAGTAACCGAGTTTGTGTGTCACCAGTAAAGCCTATTACGTTAGCCCCGTGCAGTAGGAATTTGATTTATTGTAAAGTGCAACGGAATCCCTTTTGTTCACTGCCAAACACTGTTCCTACTTTGAGGGCAAATATCTGAGGAACTAAGCAAAGTATTTTTAAAAAATTTCACGAATCTGTCAATAATTTAGTTGTCTTTCATTCAAAATCAAAAAAGATATGTTCAAACCAGTTCAGATTTACGGTTGCTACATGTTGTCTGCTGGGTTGTTTTTTTACGGACCCTGTATATTGCTTAGAAAGAATACGCAGTAAGATAAGTAATCGCAAAATTTCCAGCGAAAAAGGAAATTGAAAAAATATTTACGGAAGCAGAGTGTTACGAAATTTAATTTCAGGGAATTCGTCAAGCGTGCAATATTCGAGACCAAGAGAGAGCTGGTCGTGGGCAGGTTCACGTGCTGGGTAAATAAACATTCTCTCACTATTCTCATTTGCAGTAGCTAGGGTAGTTTGTTTTTAATGTGGCCCAGTTTAAACTGATCTCTGCCGAAAGAGCTTGTGAGTGTTAGCTTTTTGTTCCTCCGTATTATTAGCAACTCTGTTTGCACAGACAACAACAGACTAGACAGACAGCTTTCCGGTTTTTCAGTTTTTGCGTTGCTGGCTCCTACGGCAAATCTAGAGACTAGACTTTTCTATACATATGTATTTTTCACATATTAAGAAAAATTTTTTGCGGTATGTCTTGGTGGCGGGTTAATTTTTGTTTTTTCTCTTCGTTTGATTAGCATGTTTACGTGGATGCACACTTATAGACAAGGATTGGGATAGCAATCCAGCGTTCTGGAAGTTGATGGGCGGTGAGTACAAAGGAAAGATAAAGACGGCTGAGCAGGGCGGAAAAGATGAGGGTCACTGGCTAAAGGAAAAACCCATTGTTGCCTTGTGGAGGTACTGTGCCCCTCTTGCACCGACACACTTGCATCGCTGGTCACTGCTCTAACTTGGATTGTCTTTACTCTTCACAACTAACGCTTATTACTAACAGCTGCACGACAAACATCTTTTGCTTTATGCCCAATCTCTTCACCCAGTAGACCTTGCGTTCTGACAATCTCACAAACTGGCTGACTGTTGATATGACACTCATAAGTTCTTTCTTCTATGGCATAACAGACTGGTTCCATACCGAACTCTGCCTTACCCAGCGCTTTCATTTCTCTCGGACAGAATGGTCTGACAAATTTAGACGTTGACTGGGACTCTAATGAGGCCTTTTGGTCTGTTCTTGGTGGATTCGGTGACGTGGCAGAACCCAGTTCAGACTTGGAATTCGATAGCCGACACGTGCGACTCGAGAAACCTTTGATAGGTCTGCACAAGTAAGCACCTCCCATTAACGGCCGTGCACGGTGTGTCGGTGCTTTTGACGCCTATTGTGTGTCTACGTTTACAACAGTAGCATCAACGCTCTTTTCAGGGTCTCCGATGCTACTGGTAAGGTGACTGTCCAAAAGGTGGGAGAGGGCGATTTGAGCGCCGATCTGCTGGATAGTAAGGTCTGCAATTTCGTTTATGAAATCTGTCATTGTATACATGCAGTACGTGTTCTAACAATTTCAGGACGCATTTATTTTGGACGCCGCTAGTGGTGGTATCTTCGTGTGGGTTGGAAAGCTGTGCACTATGAACGAACGAAAGAAAGCCATGACTTTTGCTAAGGTGCCTTGCTTACAATAGATACCTGCGTACTGTATTTACATTGTTGTATGCCCCTCTTCTAAGCTGTCCGTAATCTGCTTTTGGGTTTTGCCTACAGTAGTATGTCCAACTGGAAGTTTACAGGATTATTTGGATTACAAGAAACTTCCTCCGTGGAGCAGTGTCATCCGTGTGTTGGATTCTGCCGAGCCTCAAATCTTCACGCAGTGGTTCGCCAAACCTCCGCCCAACCGCAAATTCGTATCATACGATTTTGTCTTGTATCAGTCAGGCAGATGGGCATGCAGTAGTGTACGTTTCAGCCAAGCTTCAAGCCACATTTGTTCCAGTGCTCTGATGAGAGTGGAAAACTGGTTATCGATGAGGTTGAGAGCTTTGACCAGGAGGTACCTACCAACCTATACAATAGTTTTTATTTCTATCTGGTATTCGCTTGAGGACCTGGATGGAGATGACGTCATGATTCTGGATGGAGGATCAACTGTGTTTGTCTGGATCGGCAGCGGCGCTAGCGACCACGAGAAGACAAACGCTCCGGCTATCGCTAAGGTTTCCTTTTCTTGCGCAGTTAGAACAGACCCGGTTCAAGTACACAAACTTTTGGCGCTGGGTTGATGTACTGTCTTCAAACGTAGTGGGAACCCCGTACATGTATATATGGCTGTGTTTCTTAGCCTAACGCGGTGCCTAACGCCTGCGTAATCAATTGAATAAATCCCTACTAACCACTCCTGGTTCTTTTTCTCTGGAAACCTTCTCTATATTTAGAACCCTTGCCAGAATGTACAAAAATTGAAAATACTGTATACACAATCGAAGTTCACAAAAATTCTCAAAAAAGCGACGTCGTTTTTAGCTAACCCCTCCCCCTCCTGGTCGGTCGTCTATCGTCGCATTTCAGCCAACCCCCTTCCCCCTCTGGAACGAGTGACGTCGTTTTTGGACAGCCCTAAAGTGTGCAGAATTTGCCGCACAAAAGTCATGCTACAACTTTTATACTACAGTACGTAACAGTGAAGTGCTTACCGACCGTGAAATATGTACATTGTACTGTACGGGTACATGGGCTGGCCAGGTTCGGGCTTTGGCTCTGTGGTCCCCTCGACCGGAAATGTTCACTCGTTAGGATGGATGGAGTCCTTGAAAATCACTTTTCTTTCCTGTGACAAGGGTTAGTGATGTTTTCAGATGTATATGGAAACAGATGCCATCCCTCGACCAGACGGAGCCAAATTGGTGACTGTCAATCAAGGTTCCGAGCCATCCGACTTCACCAAAGTCTTCCCCGCTTGGGATGCCGCCATGTTCCAGGTGAGACGACCCAACGCTGTGCACTATGCACTGTGCATAAAAAAACTTATGCGCTTTGCAGCAGCAGCGAACAGTGGAGGCTGAGGAGAAACTGCGCAATGTAGTGATCGGCTGATCGGTGAATTGGCGAGCGTTAGGATCTGTCTGTTCCGTTTGTGCCTCACAGAAGTGTCTGTGCGTGCACTCTCTTTCAATCAATCAAAGTGCATTACAGTTTGGTAATAGTCAGTCAGTTCTTGTGCCTTGACACGTTTCGCTACTTACTTTTGCATTTTCTCGTTTTTGCTGAATGTCGGTAGGCCAGTTGCTTGTGTTCTGTTGTCACCGCTGCTTTACGGTAACTGTTTTCGAATCTCTCTTCGGTCACTTACTACTGATTTTGAGTAAAATTTACTGTATACATGACATGCTTTGATCGAACAGCCACATTCGGCGAGCTCTACGTTAAAACGTTGATAGAAAGGAGGGTAAAGCACAACTAAAACAGTCAGGCACTTAACGCTGTTTATGGTACCGACACCATATAAGGTGCCGGTACCGAGAGTAGTGGTACCATATCTGGTGTCGGTACCATAAACGGCGTTAAGTGCCTGATTGTAAAACGTACTGCAGACTAGACTGGTTCGTAGAGTTTGGTCTCAGATGGCAAGTCCTAAATAAGATAGAGAAGCTCAGTTCAAGAGTTGTAGTGTTGGCTGTCCTGTCCGAGCGGCGTTGTGGGTACAGGAATGGGCAGGGGTTCTCTGGTGTCGTAAATAGTAGGAGCTTGTAGAATGATGAACAAAGTGGCCACATTGAGGACAGAGAAAATGATCAGAAACAGTCTGTCCATAACCATCGCTACGTACGTCCAGTCGTTACTGATCTGAAATCCAGTCGGTTTATGAACTGTAGGTAGAGGTTTGAATAGAAAAAGCTCTTGCTTCTTCCTCCTCCTCAATTTCTCTGAAGTGGTCGGCTATGAAACGAACGTGCTGTAGCACGCGGTAGATCAGTTGTCTGTGCAGTCGTCGATTCTTCTCAAAGTCGCTTTCCTCGCGACGCGCAGCCAGAGGACTGTGGTCGAGCGCATTCAAAATGGGAGGCGGCGCCTCTACTCTGGCACTCAGTCGCCGCTCTACGTCGTCTGACGTGTTGGCGATGCTGATGGCGCGCAGGTTCTGCTCCTGCTCCGACTTCCGCTCTTTCGACTCGCACCCGTCGTCTCCTTGACCCGGACGTTGCATGAACAGCAATCTACAGGCTTGACAGTACGTATTAATGCGTGAAATAGGTAGGTAGGTTAAACATACTTTGGCAACCAAACAATGAACACTTGTCTCACCCATTTCGGCATGATATGGGTGCTGCCTCTGCGGAAGTGAAAGTTCACACTCACCACACTAACCATTATGCTGACACTAACTAAGAACATGGTGGCCAGCAGGTAACGAGCGAACATCGGCACTACTAGACTGGTAGGCGGTATTATATCGATCAGCACCTGAAATTTCTTGTCTTCTAACAGTCCATAGCAAACATGTAACAGGGGGTTCGGGTGTGTGCCCCCACCCGACAGGCCAGACCCACGACCGGGGACCCCCCTCCGAGACGATTTTTGCAAATTTTTACAATTTCAGACACTAAAATTGTTAAAATCGCCTGTAATACAGCATGTTTCACTGCATTTCAGCTCAAAATTGCGATTTTAGACGATTTTTAGCCCAGAATTGCGATTTTTGTGCGTTTTTAGTACCCAACCCTCTGCCCTAGAAATTCGGCTCAGACCCCTCGGCCGGCGCCAGACCCCCACCAACCCCTCCCCCTGGCAGACGACCTGTTAGATGTAGAAGAGCAAAGGAGACTGACCAAGAAAAAGAAGAAGAGCGTGACGAGAATGGAGATAGCGAAGGTGATTTTGTGGTCGGACAAGTAAAAGACGAAGGTGGTGAGGAAGCTGATCAGGAAGTTGGGGATGATCAAGTTGCAGGTGAAGAACAAGGTCTTGCGCCGGAGGTAGAAGTAGTAGGTGATGTCGACGTACTTCTCTGGTCCGCAACAGCTCGTATAGATCACTTCGTGTCGTTCACTGGTCAGCTCCAGTAAATCCCATTCCGCGCTGCTGCAATAACAACTATTCACAGTCATACTGACAGTGCTCCTCCACAGAACCAAGACCGTCGTTTGGCAGCAACTCAGTTATAGTTCTTTTTATGTATACGGACACTGTATTTCCTGTACGTACTACGTCACAGTACGTGGTGTACAGTGTATGTCACGTCCGTAGGGTAGGACAGTGGCATTTAACGGCATAGATGATACACTGCCGGTCATAGTAGACACAGTCAATTTTCAAAAACTTACTGAGTCTTTATAAAATTGCTCATTTCTCCTAGCTACTCCTAGTCCGAAGGGACAAAAAGTTACAACAACAAGAATTTCTCAAAAAAGATCGTCAAAATTGTATGCCGTTAGGCGCCTGGCTGTAAGACTGTCGTGCGAAAGAGGATAATTCTTACATGTAGAAGTAGCTGAGATCCATTCCGAGTGGCAGAAACTGAATCTCCTTTCCTTCTTCGAACTTCAGCTGAACCGGTACGTCGGGCATGGGCAACTGTCGCATATCGACGTAGAAGCCGGTGTAGGTCCAAGTGCCAAACTTCATTTTGCAGTTCTGAGTGTCGTAGGGAAACCAGGTAACGTCTATCTACAAGTGTCACCTGTGAGCAATCGTTTTCGAACGTCACTCATTGCTGACGGGACAAAAAGATTTGTAGATGGCTGGTGGTTTCCAGACCACTGTTCCGGTGCTGTAAACCAAGGCATCCGTAAAGATGGTGATCTCGGGGTCTCCCGCTGCACTGGAAGAACAATAGAAGTGTATTTTATATTACCGTGTCCAGAAACATACTTGTTGTAGAGCACTATATCAGGAGTCCAAATCTTATCTGACGGTATGTGCAGTTTGTTAATGCCACCGTACATGTCTTTGTCCCATTCTAACTTGGCATCTTTCCACTGCTACAAGGATGGACCGGTATTAGTGAGTGATGACGGACAATTGAGAGATTGTCGCGTCTTGGCCATGGGTAGTTCCCGTGGCGGCCGCGGCACCCGTGGAAGCGGTGTGTTTGTGGGTTCGAAACCTGTCGAGGCGATGGGAAGTAGTCGACACAAAGCCCAACCCAGGCCGTCAAAAGTCAGCAATGGCAAGTAGATAAATGGGGACCAAACCTTAGCTGTCTTGCACACACCGACAGCAATGGGGAGGGTTGTTGTTAAGGAGGCTGTCGGACTTTGAGTCTCTTCCTGCTCTGTAGCAGTTGGCTACTCCTAGTCCGAAAGGACAAAAAGTTACATTAACAACAACAAAAGTTTACCAGTTCCAACCAGAGATTAGTAGTGAACACTTGATTTTTCTCGTCCTGTAATAATAATAGGTCCGGGATTTATATGGTGGCAGGGCAGCCCAAAATTACCACATCAATAATTCTGATAAGCGCGGCGCCCATTTTAACCTCCAAAATGTCAGTTGAGTTCTTGACTGGCCGTGCGATTTTGTTGTAGGCATAGAGCAGGTCCTCATACAGTTGCTCTTCGATTCGAATATTAGCCACGGCGCCCTCGCGCAAAGCCCAGAGGAACGCCAAAAAACGCACGATAATGTATTGCATCGGCGCTTAAAAACTATTCACCGCCTGCCGACTCAATTGTAATAGTATCGAAGGCCTCGGCCACTCAACAGACAAACATATGATGAGTGCCGCGTCCGACCTGTCATAACTTTAAGCAGGAGGAATTCGTGACGGCGAGCAGAGGAGCATGTTGTTGGCACCGACTGGGCCCGATAAGAATCGCCCACTGCCCTGGTATTGACTGGAGGGCACCGGGACCGCGTCACACCCGCATTTACATCTGCCGAATTTGGCTAACGCCACACCGCACTCCAGCCGCTCTTAAGCAAGCACTTGAGAATAATATGCAAAATTATTGGACTATTATTGACGCTCGTAGCGCTTCCTCGCCCCAATTATCGCTCTTCACGTCCGCATTCTAACGATGCTACTTGCAGCTAAGCTAGCACGCACGCAGCGCATCTACTGTAGTCTAGTTGAGTGTCAAATTCTGACTGTCCTGTCCGAGCGGCGTGACTGCCACTGGACTGGCTAACGGCTGACGGGTATCGTAGAGGGTTGGAGCCCGGATAATCACGAATAACGTGCACACATTGAGCACGGCGAAAATTATGAGGAACAGGCGGTCGATCACCATAGATACGTAGCGCCAGTCACTGCTGATCTAGAAGAAGGCTGTCGATCTTGATGGCATTATTCGCACAGAACAGACACACCTGTTCCTCCTCCTGCACCTCTCTAAAGTGATCGGCAATGAATCTGACGTGCTGTAGAAAACCGTCTATGAATTGACGATGCATCTGCAATCTCTTTTTCTTCTCGTGCTGCTCTTTCGTATCCGGAGTCGGTTGTTCCAGTGCGTCGAGGATAGGGGGAGGTGCTTTGACGCGACTGCTCAGACGTCTCAGAATCATTGCAGAGCCGGCAACTGCGCCTATCGCACGCAACTTCTTTTTCCTTGGCTTTGCGCTACTTCCTTCTTCCGGTTGACTGGGAGCCGTCCAAATTTTGCCGTGAATCGGGCGTTCCATGTACAGCAGTCTGCAAACTTGAACGATTGCCTAGGTATTCTTGGTATAAGCTTTGCCTAACCATACACGAAATTCTCCTACTTTCCTTTACTCTTCAGAACCCTACTAGTGCATCATCGACGTTATAAAGTTAGAGGATACGTATAGTAAAAGGAAAACAATAGAAACCTTGCCTAGGCAACCAGTCGAGGAAAAGAAGTCGAATCCAATGAGGCATGAGGTGCGTGCTTCCTCGCCGGAAGTGGAAGTTGACACTGATCACACTGATGGTGATACTGGAACTGATCAGAATCATCGTAATCAGCAGATAGCGCGCGAACATCGGAATCACCAAACTTGTCGGCGGTATTATATCGATCAGCACCTGAAACTGCTCTAACTGTTCTTGGAGTCCTAGACGTACAGTACGTACGAGAAAGAAGAAGAAGAGAGTGACAAGAATGGAGATGGCAAAGGTGAGTTTGTGGTCGGAGAGATAGAAGACGAAGGTGGTGAGGGTGCTGATGAGGAAGTTGGGCACAATCAGGTTGACGGTGAAGAAGAGTGTTTTGCGACGCAGTTCGAAGTAGTAAGTGATGTCCACGTACAGGTCCGGTCCGCAGCAACTCGTATAAATCAGCGCGTGTCGTTCACTCTCCAGGTTCATCAAGTCCCACTCGGCGCTGCTGAAACCTAATTGCAATTGCTTATTGTCAAAAGTGTCGGTCCAATACCGCACCTATAAAAGTAGCTCAAATCCATTCCAATAGAGAGGTACTCGATTTCCTTGCCTTTATCGTCCAGCTTAGTGCGCAACGGCACGTCAGGAATGGGCAGCAGTCGGATGTCCATGTAGGAACCGGTGTGTGTCCAAGTGCCGAACTTCATCTTGCATTTCTGCATGTCGTACGGAAACCAAGTAACGTCTATCTAAAAGTCGCGGTAAATCAATTGTAGCACCGAATTATGAAACAGCACCGGACAGAAAGATTTGTAGATTGCCGGTGGTTTCCAGACCACTTTGCCAGTATGATACACCAAGGCATCAGTAAAAATTGTAATCTCTGGATGTCCTGCGGCGCTGAAAATCTCAGTTTTGCCCTCTTTCTCGACGTCTTTGCTTCATCCAAGTCATTGACACTTTATCAATGGTTTCCAAATATAAACCAACAAAATTCGTAAAACCAAAGCGTGACCGCACTGAATTTGTATATTGTTATGTACGTACGTACTTGTTGTACAGAGCTATGTCTGGCGTCCAAATTTCTTTTGATGGTATGTGTAGTTTATAAATCCCATCATAATCTCGCGGTTCCCAAGATAATTTAAAATCTTTCCATTGCTAAACATTGAAGTACGTATAGCCTTCGCGTATTTCAAGCAGTAGCGTACCCAGGCTTGTATGTCCCTTTCCCGACGTGAATGACACAGTAAGAAAAAATCGGCTAAAACTGAGAAATATCCACAGACTGCAAATTTTACCCTCAGAGTGCCTTTTCAATGCGTTTTGGATTACCATTTCTTAATATTTACACCACTATCTTTCCAAATTCCTGGGTACGCCAACGATTTACGTATGAGTCAAACTTTCCGGTGTCTTACCAGATCAAGCCATAGATTAGTAGTGAAAATTTGGTTCTTTTCATCCTGCAACGAATTGTTTAGTACAGTCATGTCTCGTTAATCCGGACCTCGTTAATCCGGATATTCGCCTTCCGGACAAGATTAAGCCAGGTACCAATTTTCCCCCATGTTATATGTCTCGTTAATCCGGATCCGGATTCGTTAATCCGGACAGAAGATTTGGGGTCCCAACTTCGAAATTTGTATGGTTAAGTGATTCGTTAATCCGGATTTGGTCAATTTGGACAAAATCCATGCGCAATTTTTCAATTCTAGTGTGAATTTTCAATTGAATAATGCTTTTCGTTGAGTCAGAATGTGATTATTTTTGCCTTTTTAGGAGCTATAATCAGCTGAAATATGTTTTTGGGTTTAAATTAGGAGGTACAACTGCAGAATCTGATATTCAACTAACAAAAAGCTGTCATTTATGCCTTTGGCCCGAAAAAGAGTGTTTTAGCTTTGATTCGTTAATCCGGAAATTCGCTAATCCGAACAAAATCGGCCGGCCCCAACTTGTCCGGATTAACGAGACATGACTGTACTAAGCAGAACAACGGCAGCATGGCAATCCCCGTATTTACTGAGGGTGAGTGAAGAGTGAAATAACGCCTTTTTTACCACATCGATAATCCGAATCAGAGCTGCTCCCATTTTAATGGTCAGTATGTCTGAGGCATTCTTGACCGGACGAGCTATTTTATTATAGGAATACAAGAGATCCTCATACAACTGCTCCTCTATGCGAATATTAGCCTGGCTCGATTGACACAAATAGCAGACAGCAATAAAAAACTGCCACATTACGGCATTGCTGTTGATACAGAACTGCTTCACCCGAACAGCATTTCTGTTAAAGACACAAACCAAATCGACTGCTGGCGTTCGGGCTTAATTTGAGGCTCTTAGGCTCAACTGATCCGTAGCCTTGGGAAAAATCGACAAATCCATGCATGCAAGTCTGCTATTTGGGTTTGCTTGATTAGAATCTCAACGGGTAAAGGATTTACTTTAAACAATTGGCTTTGAGGCTGTCTCATTCAATGAATGAAGAAAACGTTGTCTCAAAATTCTGCAGAAATGCGTCTAAACTACGTATGGACTAATGCATACATGCAGTGTTGTTCCCAGTAAATTTACTGAGTAAAAGTTACTCGGTACTTAGTTATTTTGAATTAAAGTAAGTACTTTTACTTACCGGTAAAAATTTTTCTTAATTTTACTTACTGAATACCGAGTTTCAATTTTGAATTACTCAATTAGAAAAAAAATCGGTAAACTGGGTACTCGGTAATTTACTGAGTTGTTTACTGAGTAAAAGCAATAGGTAGCTCGCCGCACCTGTGCAAGAAAATATACAGTTTTTCTTTCGCTAATAGTAGATCTGCTTACGACGAAAACACAATTTTTGCCAAATTTTTGCAATTTTCACAACTTGCATAACCTAAGCTTTCTTTGCGTGGCAGAATTGCAAACAGTAACAGACCATCAAACGCAAAGACTATATAAGTAGAAACTATATCTACTTTAGCTATATTTTGATTTACGTTTTTTGCATCAGACTGATGAACTGTGAGGAAATGGCGAAAATTATAACAAATCTTCACCTACCTATTTGGCCAGGCTTTTCATCTAAAGCCACATTCTCTAGTCACTATGTATAGTGTGCATATTTTAAGGCTTTCCACGCATGCCAATTAGCACAATAAATAATGTGAAATAACACAAAACATGATTAAGAGTCGTTCTCTGGTCAGATCGCGTTTTGGTCCTTTGCCCTATTCAGACCCAAAATTGAAACTTTGAGCTAGAGAGCTGTAAGTTGGTACACTAATAGATACTTATGAGTTATCTTTCAGCTGCAGAGGATTAATGGATCTGACGCTCCTGTCCTGAGATATAGCCTTCCGAAAATCGGTCTGCTTAACTATGGGACCAAAATTTCAAACTCGAATTTCTCGCTTCATACTCGGAATTCGGACCTAAAAATTGGGGGTTTTAGAGTACTTTTAGACTGCTTTAAGAAACTTTCGTCAAATTTTCGTTTTCAGAAAAAAAAATTTTTTTCGCCCCCTTTGCGCCCCCCTAGCTCGTCTGGAACCCCCCAACCCAGTTTTTTTTATTTCAGAAAAATGTTGCGCTATCAATTACCTACCGTTTGGTGTGAAGCATTGTTTGCTCAGACCCGAAAAACGTGAGAAAATTGAGATCAAACATGTCCCGGTCGCAAAATTTTCGCACTTTTCTCAGGTCAAATATTTCCAAGTCCGGTTTTCCACCTACTAGTACGAATTCGGACTTAAAAATTGGGGGTTTTAGAGTGCTTTTTGACTGCTTTAAGAAATTTTTGTCAAATTTTCGTTTTCAGAAAAAAATTTTTTTTCGCCCCCTTTGCGCCCTCCTAGCTCGTCTGGAACCCCCCAACCCAGTTTTTTTTATTTCAGAAAAATGTTGCGCTATCAATTACCTACCGTTTGGTGTGAAGCATTGTTTGCTCAGACCCGAAAAACGTGAGAAAATTGAGGTCAAACATGTCCCGGTCGCAAAATTTTCGCACTTTTCTCAGGTCAAATATTTCCAAGTCCGGTTTTCCACCTACTAGTACGAATTCCGACTTAAAAATTGGGGGTTTTAGAGTACTTTTAGACTGCTTTAAGAAATTTTTGTCAAATTTTCGTTTTCAGAAAAACATTTATTTTCGCCCCATTAGCGCCCCCCCTGCTCGTCTGGAACCCCCAACCCAGTTTTTTTTATTTCAGAAAAATGTTGCGCTATCAATTACCTCAAAAGGGGTCAAAAAAATTTTTTTTTCTGAAAACGAAAATTTGACAAAAATTTCTTAAAGCAGTCTAAAAGTACTCTAAAACCCCCAATTTTTAAGTCCGAATTCGTACTAGTAGGTGGAAAACCGGACTTGGAAATATTTGACCTGAGAAAAGTGCGAAAAATTTGCGACCGGGACATGTTTGACCTCAATTTTCTCACGTTTTTCGGGTCTGAGCAAACAATGCTTCACACCAAACGGTAGGTAATTGATAGCGCAACATTTTTCTGAAATAAAAAAAACTGGGTTGGGGGGGTTCCAGACGAGCTAGGGGGGCGCAAAGGAGGCGAAAAAATTTTTTTTTCTGAAAACGAAAATTTGACAAAAATTTCTTAAAGCAGTCTAAAAGTACTCTAAAACCACCAATTTTTAAGTCCGAATTCGTACTAGTAGGTGGAAAACCGGACTTGGAAATATTTGACCTGAGAAAAGTGCGAAAATTTTGCGACCGGGACATGTTTGACCTCAATTTTCTCACGTTTTTCGGGTCTGAGCAAACAATGCTTCACACCAAACGGTAGGTAATTGATAGCGCAACATTTTTCTGAAATAAAAAAAACTGGGTTGGGGGGGTTCCAGACGAGCTAGGGGGGCGCAAAGGGGGCGAAAAAAATTTTTTTTATGAAAACGAAAATTTAACAAAAATTTCTTAAAGCAGTCTAAAAGTACTCTAAAACCCCCAATTTTTAAGTCCGAATTCGTACTAGTAGGTGGAAAACCGGACTTGGAAATATTTGACCTGAGAAAAGTGCGAAAATTTTGCGATCGGGACATGTTTGACCTCAATTTTCTCACGTTTTTCGGGTCTGAGCAAACAATGCTTCACACCAAACGGTAGGTAATTGATAGCGCAACATTTTTCTGAAATAAAAAAAACTGGGTTGGGGGGGGTTCCAGACGAGCTAGGGGGGCGCAAAGGGGGCGAAAAAAATTTTTTTTATGAAAACGAAAATTTAACAAAAATTTCTTAAAGCAGTCTAAAAGTACTCTAAAACCCCCAATTTTTAAGTCCGAATTCGTACTAGTAGGTGGAAAACCGGACTTGGAAATATTTGACCTGAGAAAAGTGCGAAAATTTTGCGATCGGGACATGTTTGATCTCAATTTTCTCACGTTTTTCGGGTCTGAGCAAACAATGCTTCACACCAAACGGTAGGTAATTGATAGCGCAACATTTTTCTGAAATAAAAAAAACTGGGTTGGGGGGGTTCCAGACGAGCTAGGGGGGCGCAAAGGGGGCGAAAAAAAATTTTTTTCTGAAAACGAAAATTTGACGAAAGTTTCTTAAAGCAGTCTAAAAGTACTCTAAAACCCCCAATTTTTAGGTCCGAATTCCGAGTATGAAGCGAGAAATTAGACTTTGAAATTTTGGTCCCATAGTTAAGCGGACCGATTTTCGGAAGGCTATATCTCAGGACAGGAGAGTCAAATCCACTAATCCTTTGCAGCTGAAAGATAACTCATAAGTATGTATTAGTGTGCCAACTTACAGCTCTCTAGCTCAAACTTTCAATTTTGGGGTCTGAATACTGAAACTCGATCGGTTCAGAGAACGACTCTTAAAATTCTGAAAAGACGAGCTACATTATCTTAAACTCATCAATCAGCATTGAAAAACTTTTCTAGTAGCTAAAAGCTATATCAGGTAAACATTTTCAGATAAATTGTATATTTCTGAATGTTGAAGGTTTTACCGAGTTTACTGAATTGTTTACCGAGTACTTACCGGGTTTTCTTTGAAAAACCCAGTACTTACTCGTACTTACCGAATTTCAAAAAATCTGGATTTACTTACTGAATACTTACCGAGTTTTAGAATTTTGAGCTAGGCACAACACTGCATACATGGGCCGGAAAAATCCGGAGGGGGGTAGGGGGGGACCTCGGGGGGGGGGGGGGGCCGAAAAAAGGCCAAAAAACGCCAATAAGCGAAATTTTCCTCCCTCCGGGAGGGGGGTGGGTGGGCGAGGGGGTGGTATGGCCGGCCGAGGGGGTGGTATGGCCGGCCGAGGGGAGGGGTATACCCCCCTTACCCCCCCGGCCCATGTATGGACTAATGCGTCTACATTCTCAACCAACTGCATAGAAACTGTTATTAAAATTGAAATCGGCGTACCAAAGACTTGTCATGTGACATATTTACACGCTGACGCCGAACACTTTACGACTTTAGTGTGTGTAAAACAAAACGGCACAGACAATAGTCTGCGCTGTCTTCTGCGCTGTCTTTTAAAAGATTATTTTTACGTTTTTGGATCGTAAGGATTTGTTTTCAGGGCCACCCGAAGAAACTGCGACCTCTAATAAAAAGCGATGACCATTTTCGAATCAAACGGCCAAAGAATACACGGAGTAGCTTTTGGTGTTTTATTGCTATCCAGCCTTGCATTGAGTGAGCGGATACGCCACCGTCCACAAAACGATCAGAGTTTTTCGTCAAAATTTCTGGAATTACACAGAGCTCTTTCCAACGGACAACAGCAACCAAGACAAAGATTAACGGAGCAATCTGGCTGTGGTACACAATGTCAACGAGAAGCGTCTCTACCTACGCATTGTTTGATTTAGCACTTTTTGGGTGTTGGAAGAATTGCGTAAAATCAAAATGCTTGAAAGGTGACTGCATATCCAGCCAGTGCAGATGTTTTTCGTGTCCTGTAAGTAATTTTTGCTTAAACTGGTACACGGTCTCTTAAATAACTTATCAAACTTCAAGCTGTATCAAAAGAAATTATATGGCTAAATTGCGTGAATGAACGAAGACGAACAAAACAATATTTTCAAAAACTGACACAAACAGATTTTTGGCGCAAAAGAAACTTCAAGGTGATCCCAAAAATGATAACATTTCTTTTTCCTGCAATTTCCGAACTTTTAACTAAATTGGCTCAAATTTAAAACATAGATGACAAAATAGGGAAGATTTTGTGTGGCAAAATTTTGTGGACCAGGCTTTACCGGATCCTGAGAAATTCACGAATATGTGAAATTTGTTAATTTCAATGCCTATATACAGTACATTGTAAATAGCGCTATAAAGCAAACTTTTCTTTTTGCTGTCATTTCCGCAAATATTCGTCATTCCGCAAATATTCGTCAAATGCCCTGAAATTTGCAGAAACTCTTCAGAACTGTGGGATATTTTATGTGTTAAAATTTCATGCATTGAGAACGACATGGTCTTGGGAAAATAATGATATACTAATGATCCGTTTTTCTGTTCTGCTTATTCAAAGAAGCAGATGTTCAGGAATCCTTCATTTTCTGAAGACTGTGTCACTCAAAGCATGAAATTTTAATACATAAAATATCCCACAGTTCTGAAGAGTTTCTGCAAATTTCAGGGCATTTGACGAATATTTGCGGAAATGCAGCAAAACGAAAAGTTTCTATTTTAGCGCTATTTCTATAGGCATTGAAATTAACAAATTTGACATATTCTCAGGATTGGGTCAATCCTGTTCCATCAAATTTTAACAAACAAAAATGGCCCCTACTTTGGCACCTATATATTTCAAATTTCAGCCAACTTGGTCAAAATTTGCGGAAATGGGTGAGGCAGAAAAAGAAATATTATCATTTTTGGGACACCCTGTCGACAATGAGAATGCAAACGCTGAATATAAATATCTTTCTTTTCTTTCAGTATATAGTCGCGAAGCTAAAATCCGAATGGTTCCTGGTTAACTTTTAGTCTGTTTTAGCCACCTAAAAAACCAGCTGGCTCAGCTAGAGGAATCTCAGGAACAGCGACGGGCACAGTCACTAAACGACCGCTGAAGAATCCTTTCGCTGGGCTGAACAGAAGACCGCCTCCACCAGGCGGCTTACCAACTTTGCCTCCTCCTGCTGTGTGTCTCACACCACACGTCAGTCTGTGAATCTTTTTAAGTTGGCCTTTCAGACAGTGGCTTCTACAAAGCCTCCTGCTACAGCCAAGCCTCTTTCAAACCCGTTTGCTGGTCTAAACGGAAGGGCGCCGCCGCCAGGATGGCTACCACCTCTACCCTGAACATGGAAGTTCAATAATTCACAGACACAGACCAGTCATTCTTATGTACATTGTACGTACTGTACATACACAATGGGATGAAACACATTGTCACTCGCAACCCAAATGACTGATTTATTTTCATACTTGTCTGTTACTACTAATTTATTTTCTCACATTTCTTAGAATTTTTAGGCAGGAAAGTGAGTCATTTCTTTAGCAAACTTATAGATATTTTACGATTTTAATCTAATTTAGGCACCATACGTATTTCCTGGGGACAGAGTGTCCCAAAAACCGTTGACATATTTTCCTATCGTTTCCGCAAAAGTTGACCAAATAAGCGTTAAAATTTAATGCACGTCGATCAGGCTCGATCCAACCATAAGAAACTGAGGAATACGTGAAATTGGGTAATCTCAAAACCTACAACAGTAAACAATCCTTCTTTCGGAATCAGCTTACCCACAAATGCAGAAAAACTTTATATTTCGCAGCATAAAGGCGCGTTGCACCTATTGGCAGCAAAGGGAAGGGTTGTTTGTAGACAGGGCTACCCCATTGAAGGGCTCTGAAAAGAGCGAGGGGTGTCCTGAGCTGTCCAAAAGAACAGTGGAACTCATAAACAAACAAACAAACAAGCTGCATCTTCGATTCGACGTGTTAAAGAATAAACTTTTCTTTTCGATCTCATTAAATACGCAATTATTCATGCATGACTTGAAAAATACGGGATCTGCTCAAAATCTGGGAATTTTATGGACTAAAGTTTCATCCATGGAGAGCGATGATGACTTGAGAAAATTAGAAGCATGCCTCGAAGATCTGTTTTCGTGAACTGTTCACTGTGAAACCGATGTTCAGGAAGTTCTCAATTTTCTGAAAACTAACTCATTCATTATGCATGAAATATTTACAAACAAAATTTACTTAGCAGATATTTTGCAAATTTCAGGTGATTCGGTAAGGATTTGCGAAAATGGCAGCAAAAAGAAACGTTTCCGTTTGTACAGTGTTTGCCATAAAAAACCGCCTGGACTTTTTCGATTTTTCCGATTAAGTTCAAATGTCCGCCATTCCGTCAATTTTCAACCGAATCAAAAGATTTTTGGTACGGTTATTATTATTTGTTAAAAGTATTTTTGGCCATGTCCTAACCTACTAGCCTTCTGTAGCTATGAGTATACCATGCTATGCCATTCTGAAACGAACTGAGGCGAATTTTCAGACGTCAATTTTGAATATACGTAAATATCTCACGAACTCTTCATCGGATCTTGCCCAAATTTTGCAATTAACCCATCTATACATGGACTTAAAAACCTAAGAGATCAGCTTTCTAGCACAACCGGATAACATCTGGCAGATTTTTTACTTTCAGTCAAAGTGAAAAATTAGCATTGTCAAAAATGAGAGTGGTGCCCTCTGAACATAAGCACGGCTGTATGGCCTAAATTAGGTATTCACTTTGTTGCCTTAGTTGAGGCGATTGTAATTCGTGACCCCACTAGTTCATATAGCCTTGCTTTTAGTGCAGGGGATAACCCTGATTTTTGATATTGCTAATTTTTCATCTTGACTGAAAGAAAAAATCTGCCAGATGTTATCCGGTTGTGCTAAAAAGGTGACCTCTTCAGGTTTTTAAGTCCATGTGTAAATCGGTTAACCTGCAAATGTTAGAAAAGATCCAGTAAAGGATTTGTGAGATGCATTTTCAAATTTGACGTCTGAAAATTAGGGTCAGTTCATTTCAGAAGGGCATAACTCGGAACCACAGAAAGCTATTTATTTATTTATTTATTTTGTTGCCCAAGCAAGACAACATGTTAGTACAATGTAAATGAACTGCACAGAAAGAGTGTTAGTAGGCAACCTGGCCAAAACAAACTGTTAAGAAGTGATAATAATCGTGCCAAAAATATTTTGATTCGGTTGAAAATTGACGGAATGGCGAACATTTGAACAAATTCGGTAAAATCGAAAAAAGGCCAGGCGGTCTTTTTTTATTATGGCCAACGATGTAATACACTGTCTACTTAAAAGATTTTGAAATTACCCAATTTCAAACATTCTTTACCTTCTCATAATTGGATTAACAAACAAACAAAACACAAAATTCCGAGAAGTTTGGCACAAATGCTCCAAATTCTAGCTTGTTGGGTCAATATTTGGCTGAAACGGCAGGAAACAGCAATTTTACTTTTCGGACACCCTGTAGATGAAATTACGATAGCGGGAGTGCTCAAGTGTGTTCTTACTGTGTAGTTGCTTTGTGTGATTGTGTTGTGTGAGTGTGTTGTGTTTTATTAGTGACCTGACCCATAAACTCCTTTCATTTGGGGAGGAAAGACGATGAAGAGGAGAAAGAAGAAGAGAAGGAAGATGGAGGAGGAGGCGACAGAGGAAGGAAAGATGTTTAGAGGAAGAAGGAGAAAGAGGACGAAGAGAAGAAGTTGAGTAAAGAGAGTGATGAAGAGGAAGAAGGTGATGAAAAGTTTGATTGTTGTGTGTGAGTGTTTCAGTGTGTTCGCGTTGTGTTGCTTTTGAGTGATTGTGTTGCGCGTGTGTTGTGTTTACTCGTGACCCCGACCCATAAACTCCTTTCAGGATGTAATGAAGAATGAATTATTGTAAATACTATGTACGTGATTCTGATTTTCGGTGTGTGTATTTGTGTTTCTCACCGTGCGGTTCCGATCCGATCCGATTCGATTTGTGGGGGGCCTTACGGCCTGCGATCAGACTCGAGGTCCATTCCGCTACCCCCGTGATTCGTCATCTCAGACGTTGCCCTCCTTTCACTGCCAGCCACTCCTAGCCATGCTGCTGGCAGTGGCGTATCCAGGGGGGGGTGTAAGGTGTGTACACCCCCCTTTGCGGTGGAGGTAGGAAGAAAAAGTCTGTCAAAAATATAAGAAACTAATGAATTATGTACTAAAACTGTCTATTTTGTGCCCAGAATGCCTTCTAAATGCGTTTTTGAAGGCCAAATTTTCAAAATTTTCTCGCCCTGGTCGGGCAGAAGCCCAACCAGGCCATTATAAACTACTAAAACTTGTAATTTCTGCTAATTTTTAGCTCGGAATGCGTTTTAAACGCGTTTTTGAAGGCTAATTTTGCTAAATTTTCTTACCCTGGTTGGGCAGCGGCCCAACCAGGCACTTTCAAAATTTTACACCCCCCCCCCTTTCCAAAATCCTGGATACGCCACTGGCTGCTGGGCATCGGTCACCAGGAGGGCGGCCGGCGTGTCGATGCCATGATGCTGACAGCTCCCGACGGCCGCCGGTGCCCCATATGCCAGAGGGCTCCCGGCATAGTTGGTTTCTCAGACAGCTTCTGACATCCTAGATCTTCTTCCCAACGCGGCATGCTTTGTGGAGTGCAACGGCAGATCCAGTCGGTTCCCATTTTACCTACTAGCTGTCACCAGCTTTCGGTGGCCTGGGTGGAGCTTTATGCCGAGCCGACGACCAACTCTTTGCGGCAAGAAACTTGCCGCGCGGAGAGGATGAGCGCACGACGTCGCGCACAGTGGCCATGCGGCCTAAACCACTACACCAACTGTGCCGGCCACCGTGCGGTTATTGTATCTTCTGTGTTCGTGGTTTTACTAGTAAAAGACGTTTCAGTAGGTATGGAAAATGTACACTGTACTTGCATATACTGGTTGCAACCACCAGCAATTAGCAACCTACATAGACAGACATATTTGTTGTTAAAACAAGCAGACGTGACTACGGCTTGTACAACTCTGTACCCGCGCAGTCTGCGTATGTAGTGGTTCAAGGTGGTACCACCATAAGAACATCGAAATAGAGCCTAGCATGGGGGTGGCCGTAATCGAAAACCTCCTCCGGACCTGAGCCCATCTGGGTAATAGAAGGCTTGATGTATTATTGTGGTTTTATATCCTTTGGCATGTTTTTTACGCCGGTCGCTTGCTTGATTAAGCAGCTGCATAGAATGAAAAGCAGAGGACTATGTGCGTGTGTGCGCATCAATCTATAGGCTTGTTACGCTTCCAGTGTTAACAATTCCAACAATTGAGGAAACCGAATCCAACTCAACGGCGGATCGGCGTGGCTCTAAATCAAATTCCAAGCTGCCCATAAACTGACTGTTTGGCGCACCAGCTAGTCGGCCGTCCCATCGCGCCACTTTCAATTTATAAGTCCCAGGCGTATTTTCAGTAGCACCATTTAATCGCGGCCAAGATTAATCTAGTCTTTGTCTTGCTTACAAGAGTTGTTGCGAGGCGAAAAGTAGCCGGCTCGGAAGACTTTTTATTAGACTATTTGTATTGGTGGCCAAGCCAAGTCAGTCAGTTGCTGGCTTAGTTTAAATACAAGTGAGAGGCAGTGGCTGCCTCCAGAATATTAGCCATTCCCGTCCTTTAACCGACCGACAGATTTACAAATCGGCCGTTGATTAGCGTCTTTGTGGTGCAAACGCGTCACGTTAGTCAGTCCGGACCGGCCAATCGGTTTTGGTTTTTGCCAAATCCAATTTTAAAAGGAATTCGGATCGGAAGTCTAATAGGCATACCGACTTGCATCAGTTAAAGCAGATTTTCAACCAAGAAAAACCAATTCGGTCTTAGCTTGAGCTGGTTGGCACCGAGGTTGAAAGAAGAGACAATGACCATATCCTACTCCGGTAACTTCTTCTATCTGCTCTTTCGATGGAGGGGAAGCTTGTGGAAGGCCGTCTACAAAGAAATGCTCATCTTTCTGATATTCTATTTTGCGCTCAGTTTATTGTACCGGTTTGTGCTTGATGATGTTGATCGGGGACGGTTTGAGACCGTCTCTAAGACATTTGCGCGCTATCTGGAATACATCCCACTCACTTTCCTGCTCGGTTTCTATGTTAATGCCATCGTTTCACGCTGGTGGAAGCAGTTCGAATTGGTGGCCTGGCCAGAAGAGCTGATGAGTCTGATCAATTTCGTCATTCCCGGCCAGGAAGAAGAGGACGTGCTGAAACGACATCAGATTGCTAGATATTTCTGCTTGACATGCGCTCTTGCATGGAGGGACGTTTCCATTAAGGTAAGGTCACTATGTACATACATATTTGATTCGATCTGAAATCTACGTCTACTATCTTACCATTTCATGCAAATGTCAGTAATTGCTTGTTTTGCCAACTGGAAAAATCACTCGTGTTAACAAGCTGACAGAAGTTTTTTCGAAAAGCTCGAAAAATGGCTAGACCGTCAAGATACACCAGAAATGGTTGCAGTTTTTGCTGCGCTTTTGTTTGTGCTATTGCTATATGAGCAAAAACAGCAAGCAAGACCACACAGATCTACGGTACGTATACGAAGAGCATACCAGCAAATGGGGGTCCGGGAGTTTGTCCCACCCGACTTTGGCCATGACCTTTTACTGTACATGTACATGACGAAGAGGTTTGTTTCAGGTACGAAAACGGTTTCCGACGATGAGAAGCGTGCTGAGGTCCGGTCTGATTACCGACTTTGAGCTGCAGCTATACACCTCAGTGCAAGCAGAAACGGTGCGATGGGCACTGCCTTTGCAGTGGACCGAGAAAATCGTCAGAAATCAACTGACAGAGGGCAAAATCCCGCCGCCATTGTGCAACGCGGTGTTGGCACAAATCAACAAGTACAGAGAATCCTTCCGTAGGCTCTATTGCTACGACTGGGTTTGTGTGCCTCTGGTCTATACCCAGGTGACCGCTCTGGCCGTCTATGGTTACTTCACATTTTGCTTACTGGGAAGACAGTTTCTAGACGTTACCAAAAATATCAAGGACAATGACGTAAGTTATGCATTGTGTCGTGGTGCATCAACACGTTAAACAGATTTAGTCACGATATCAGACGAATCACTTTTATTTACATGCATACCAAGAAAATTAAAATTCTTTCTGGACAGGCGCATTATCGGCAGAAAAAGTCGCATTTCTAATAGCCGGTGGAGAACCCGGAAACAGAAAAAAAGTGAGCGCTGCTTAACAGCAGCAAGACGGACATAAATTGCAAAACTTAGACAAAGTTTTTGACCTTTCAGGTGGACTTCTACGTTCCGGTATTCACAATGCTTCAGTTCATGTTCTACGTTGGCTGGTTCAAAGTAGGACAAGAGCTGTTCCGTCCTTTCGGAACCGACGACGACGATATTGAACTCAACTACATACTGGATCGTCACGTGAGGTCAAGTTTCGCACTGGTGCACACAGCGCAGGCGCAGCAACCGCCACCTACTAAGGACCACTTTTGGGGACAGGAAGTGGCCACTTTGGCGCACAGCAAACTCAGCTCACGACTGCATGACCACTTGCCCAAACAACACGCTTACGTGCAGCTGAAAAACGACGACGATGACGAAATGTTGGAAGAGAGCCAGTTACCGGTGCCACAGGCCAACAAACTGCAACCAAAACTTCGGGGATTTGCTGCCAGAGATCCCAGAAAAACTAGACTCTTCTGAACAGTCGATAGAAGGCACACCGTCAACTTAGGGTTCACACTTATAAATTAGTTAGTTTAGTTTTGATAAGCGTAGTAGTACGTACTGTACCAGTTTCGAAGTAGTTCACTTCTAACGTTCCGAAGACACTGCACATGTTTGTTCAATCGATCGAAGATTAGTAAATAAAAGAAAACGCCGATAACAAAGGCCAACCGACACACTTAACATTTCAAACTCAAGATCAGTTGAATATTTACTTTTCGTTTGACAGCAGAAACATCAGCACTAACTTTGGAACAAAATTACTATGATGTATAAGTCATGGCTGCTGTTAGCACAACAAATGGTTTTAGTGTGTACTGCACAGCACATATGTTGTTTACAAAGAGACTTGGTTACAGTTCTAATGGCAGCACCCAAGACTTAAAAACAACCGGTCAATGAAAAATCACAGATCTCGCTATGTTAGTACAAATATGCAGCTCAAGGATTCAAAAAGTAACTCTACAATCGCCCATCATATTCAGTAAGAAAATGTACTCTCTCTTTCAAGGCAAATAATTATGTCAAAATTGGATGAGAACCAGGAGACAGAGTACTGTAAACAAAATACGTAATTTCTGGTACACATATATGGTACATACAGTATGTAGGTGAGCACATGAAACAATAAAACAAAATAATCTAGCTAAACAGCTCTTATTTCCTGCTCTCTCAGTTGGAAGCTCAAGACTCTTAACACGTCAGCACTGTTAGCGCCTCAATAGAAAAGTAAACAACAAAGCCTGGACCACGAAAAAAACCGCGCAAATAACCAGCCAATACTCAGTGCCTAGTGAAGAGCCCTTTTTGTTCTGCCGCTCAATCTTCTGCTGCAGTAGCGTCACCGACGCATTCAGCTGCTTCATCGAGTCCAGAACCGGTTTCATGCATTCCTCCAGTAAGTTCTTGTTGATAATTTGTGACTCGGCGCGACTGCGCTTCGATAAACGACGGCTTTGAGATGCTGAAGAAAGCAAACAAATGCACCGAAAAGGACGAATGCATTAAACATTTGGGTACACAGCCAGGCACTTAACGGCATAATACAACATGTAGTAGTACCGTACTCAGTAAAGTCTAACCGTATCCTGATATGCTGTGGCACCGTGCCACATCATGCATAGTACTTTGTCCGAATTTTCCATTGAAACTTCAAAGGTACAGTCCTACTGACCATACCATACATGCTTCTTGTGTGTGTGAGAATTGAATTGCCGCGATGCCAGCACAGCTGGTCGAGTGGTTAGGCCACCGACTGCTGTGCACATGTGTATCTGCGACTGCACACGTTCATCCACTCGGCGCGGCTAGTGTTTGTCACAAAGAGGAGTCGATGGCACGTAGGCCAGCTGAACTTCTAAGCGCGCTGACTCACTCCTCTCACCCACCTGTGGTGGTCTGAGGGGCCGTCATATCTGCCAACGAGGAGTTGGGCACGCCTCATAGCCCGCGACTACAACCCCGGGGCGCACGTCCTGCTCCCTTACGTCGCTCCACCTTGCAGCGCCAGGCTTGTCTGTTACTCGCTGCGTGGTGGTAGCCTGTCTTAGGCTGTAGGCTCTGTTGTCTGTTGGCCGTTCCGCGCTTCCAGGAAGTCTTACCGGTTACTAACAAGACTATTTATTAAATAAAAAAATATTTTTAAAATATATATTGCCATGATGTTTTCATGTCCAAACGTAAAAATTCCCTGAGCTGATGAAGCGTCAATGCTAAAGGACAGAACGTTACTGTTGTTCAACGAAAAAAAAAGAAAATTTGAGTTCTCTATTCATTGTAATCAAAAGACAGTGACCAAATTTTATAACAAGACAGCCGCAACGCAGCGTCCTAAAAACTTTTCTCTTGAGTTGACAAACTTCTACAGTTTTCTCAGACTGAGTCACAAAATTCCTTGACTTTTCCTATACTACCTGACTTTCTGAGAACCTTGAACTGAACCGGCTACATTTCACCGAATAGGTAGCATAATATGCATAGTCAAATGTGACCGATAGATAAGAAATTGAAACAAGGACAGAAAGACTGTGGTGGCAGAGATACATTGTATTATGTGCATGGGGGTTCCAAGGGGGCGAAAATGAAACTGTACAGAAGCTGTTAGGATTTGGCCAAAAATCTAAAATTTCCACTGAAAAGTTGCACCTAGAGGTAGGGCAAGTAGGCATAGAGACCGTGAGCTGCATGGATGATGGCAGAAATAAGAATTACCACTGCGAGGGGCGAGTTTCCGGAGTCCATCTACAGGCTCTCCCTCAGACGACTCTGCCAGATTGACGGCGACACTGAGAGCCACGTGTTCCAGCTCTACACTGGGAGTGAAGACGCTGGCCACACTCAACGAACGCACCAGCGGCGTTTTGTGCCTCGAAATCGTGTAGACAATACCGTCCGCCTCCGTCTGACGCACGTCATTCTTACGATCCCACGGTCGATAACTGCAACACACATAATCACCTTTCTCTATGCATTCATGTGCGTCAGGTTCGTTTATACGGTAGGCGAACGCAAACGCAAGCCGCTCGCCGTCAAAAGGGCTGATTCCTCTTGGTTACGTATTACTAATCACTACTTACTCAGCGTGTTTGTACACCCATTGGCCTGACGCCGGCTCCAATTCAAAAAATTTTGGTTCGTGCAATTTGTTGGACTCCCTCAACTGTTTGGCCTGCAGACGCTGTGCGTCCTCCAAAACAGTCTTCTGGTCGGTAGCTGCCACTTGATCTTGGTTAACTATTGCCTCAGTCACCTTACTCCACAACCTGAAAGCCCTTACTAGATCAATCTGACACAGACACACTTTCCTGCATGCAACAGGGAAGGCAGCCGATTGGTTCCTCAACCGGCCGACTAAACACCACAGACAGGCACAGTAATTTTTCTATCACTGCGATTTCGCTGAAAAGCAGTAGTTGGGCCGCTTACAATTTCTAGCAGCAACATCGAAAACAGTAATGGCCGAAAACTCCGATTTTTGCCTGTATTAGAAGCCACCGTGGCCTCTCGACTTTAGTAGTCGATGTTTTCAATGCACAGGAATTCCAATTAAGAAACTGCCTTTTGAACCTTTCTAAAGTAAACGGTCTGTCAGTGAGTTACCTCTGAGACTCGAACTCGTTCTGTGATTCCAGCGGCACTTCGAATCGCTGCAGTCTGCGTTTGATCGTTTCTTGAGTGGGCTGCCACAACAACTCTGTTTCCTAAACAAATATATACAGACTAACGATAATCAAGGGAATTGCGGTTCATGTGGGTTTGTTGCGGGGGTGTTCTATAAAGCTTCTTTGAAAAATCTATTCATAGTAAAGAAGCAAAACGCGGTATTTGATAAATCTTCTGTGTGGGGGTGGAAATGCACCACCCTTATATAATGCTCACGTTTTTATGGTGCTACTTTGTGTCAAAAAAAGGGTCATTTTGGGTGTTTCTTTCAGCTGTAACTTTTGCATTTCTTAACCGATCTGGCTGGTTTTTGCAGAGGCTGTAGATTTGGTTGGGTTCTATCTTTTCTGAAACTTTCATTGATTCATTTTAAATTTAGGACTTCATAACGAAAAATCTACCTGGGGTGCCCTGAGGGAATTTTCTGTATGTTTTCGGCTTTTCTTCAATGCTTTTTGCGGTCTTATGAGTTTTATATCAAAATGTTGGGGATTTTTAGGTCCCTCTGATGATGTCTTCAGTTTTTCTCTGTTTATTTTTGTTTTTGAGTTATTTTGGTTACAATTTTTCGCCCGTCTAATTCCCCCATAGGATGGTTACCATCTGTGAAAGTTTCAGGTTTTAATTGACATGTTATAGGCTTCAATGCACGAACTGTTGGCAGTGTCTGCGCAGTCTTCAACGGTAAATATGGCCGTTTGAAGATAGGGTGGTTATATATTTATTCTAGCATACTATAACAGGCCCGAATCCGGCTAGGGTGGGGTGGGGGCCGAGTCCAAATTTGGGGGAGAGAGGACCAATGATATATCTCGGTTCAGGGGAACCGGCAAGTCGGTGGGGGCAGTTTGTACGGTTGCCAGTAATAAAGCAGAATGAGACCTTGGTAGCCCTGTCAGTCACGTAGATCTCTCCATCCCAGTGTCCTTCGATATCAGCCAGCGTCTCTTTGCCTAATTTTATCTTGCCACTCACGGCATTCATGCTGTCTGCTCCGCCAAAGAACGGCTTCAGTTTGAATTCCATTTCGGTCGTATAGGACGTTCGGTCACAGCTGATCGTGACCTAAAACAGAACTTATGTATAAAGCAGGACCAAGTTTGCAGGTCACCTGTCCACCGAGTTCCATGGTAAGTGTACCGACTATCAGCCCTTTGCAATGTGCGTAGGGCAAGGAGATAAAGTAACTTTCTCCGCGATCCAGTAGAGTAGCACGAACATTCCCAATCATAATTGCAGACAAGGAGTTACCATAGAACTTGGATTTGGCCAATATCGTACCAGACAAATTGTACCCTGCTCTTCGGTTGGTCACGTAGAAGGCCGACACAGGCGGGTGATGCGAAACCTAAAACACTTGCCAAAATATAACTAAATAGAGAAAGTTATTCCGAGTGCCAGACCAAAAGTCTGTACAAAAGGTTTCGGCAACACCATACATGTACAGTACGCAATGTACATTAATGTAGGCTGTGTTCCTTAGATCGACGCGGTTCTCTATCTCTTCCCAGTATGCCAATTTCGGATCTAATTTTAACCACGTCGGTCTAAGTAACACAGACAGACATGGGCAGGGACTGGGAGAAGGGTGACCCCCTCACGCTCTGACCTACCCCGCTCAGGGATTTTTGAAGGAATTTTGTAGAGAAAATTATGATAAAAGTATGCCTAGAATGAGTGTAAATGAGCTCATAATAGCTTAATAGAAATTTAGCGAAAAATAGGCCAAAACCTTGATTTTAATAAAAAATCGGACTTTTGGATGTCCCTCCCCTCAACCTCCTCAGGATTTGAAGCTTTACCACTCCCTCAGCCGAAATGCTAGCCCAAGTCCGAACACAGACATAGAAACTTTTTGCACAGTGTTTAGTACCTGCTCGGCCATGTAAAAGGTGCGGCTTTTCTCCTCGTCATTGTGTCCCCAGCAACATCGGAAGTGTTCTCCCAGTATTGGGTTGTACGGTTTCTTCAGTCCTTTCGGTTTCTTGTAAAATCCGCTCAAGTAGAACTTGACAACTGTTTTCATGCGCTTGAACGGATCGTTCTCGTTAACGGCACTAAAAGACAGACGGTTGTTGTTGTGAACGCCCCGCACAGCTTAGCGCTATAAACTGGCTTGTGCGCGTGCGTTCAGTGCAGCGCTGCTCTTAATCTGTCTAAATAATAGAGAATCCGACACCACACCCACCCGTCAAGCAAATCGATATGATAGTTGTAGTCGGCCAGCTTTTCTAAGAACGAACGCGGCTCCAGAATAAAAGTCGGCAGCACCACTTTGGACAAGTCCATGCCTGGACGCACCTGCAACAAACTCTCTCACTCACTCTCTTGTTTGTCTCACGCTTAGTCTCGTTCAAAAGAATGCTGTGACGGCAACCTGTTTCATAAGTGTCCACATGAGACTTTTGTTCTCGTCTGCCACTTCTTCTGTTTGTTCGGCGTCGCCAAGCTGCAGAAGAACGACGGTAAATCGATAGCGGCCCTTCTACAAAGCCACTCACACTTCCGAACTGCTCCGGAGCACTGCTAACATAGCTGGTCTCTTCTCCCATTTCAATCGAGGGTTCAGGCTCGCTCTCACTGTCCGCCTCCTCCTCCTCTTCATTGTCTGAAAATTCACTTTCACTCTCAACAGGGTCGAAAGCACTGTTTTTTCTGAGAGTACGAACGCAACAATTTTGTAATTAAACTCGGCAGTTTGAATCGGACAGTCAGTTTACCTTCGACTTGGAAGTGTTTCTCGGCGTCACTCTCGTCCATATCAGCCAGTGGCGCCTTCAACGACTTGTCCAGCTCTTCGCTGTCGCCGGTGGTCGAGCGACTGGTTCTGACCGTGTCGGTGGGCGTCTGTAAGTCCTCCTGCGAGGAGAACGGCTGATCTCCGAGACTGCCGGCGCGCGGTTTGTCGGTGTGAAGGGCGAGTCCGCTGCTGCTGTCGTTCAGCTAGAAGAGAAGAGAGTAGACTGGGACTCGGCGCACATGTCCTACCTTGTGCATTGTGCGCATGAGTAAACCGCTGCACCTGAGCGCCAATTCCAGCGCGTCCATCCAGCACCGACCTGCCTCCTCGGAGGCGGCCCGACAGATCAGGTAGGAGCTTGGTAGAGGCTGCGTCACAGCTCCCAAACTCTCTCCCCTGGGCCCCTGAAACCGGCCACTAATCGATGCTCTCTCCCTTCCTAGTTATGCTCAATTTGCCACACTTTACGTCACCACCCACAATCGGTCAATTACGCAGCTAATAGAGCTGTGAAACGCGCAGTCAAATGCAGTTTATGAAAATAGAAGTTGAACGTTCAATCTGTATGCAAAATTAGCTCACAAGTTGAAAAAGGAAAAAAGGACGCGCCATGAATAAATAAAAAAGATAAACGCACTCTAGTGGCCCAAATGGACTGGTCGAGAGGATGAAAGAGTTTGAAGCAGAAGCCGTCTTTTTTGGAAGGTCGCTCGATCAATTCGCACGTGTTTAACAGCACTGTTCCTACCCAATAACCATGCTGAAAAAAGATAAGCATTCAAACCAGCCGATAAACATGGGTCAGCTTATTGTCTGAGGAGATTGACTTAAGGTTTATTGAAGAAAATCTAGATAGGGCGGCAAATCCCTGCCTAGTTCAAGTAGTACGATTAACTATTGTACTAAAACCCACCATTCTGTATTTTTAGAGCAGCGTTACATTATGTCACTAACATACATGTGCATGAGGAATGCCCAAGGGGGACGAAAATAAAAATCTACCAAACGTTGCTAGAGGCTGCTAGAAAGCAACCAGATGCGTTTCAAGCCACAGAAATCAAGTTTGGCAAGTACACACCCTTCCTCCAGGCAGCTACACACTAAACCCAAATTTTCCTCGAAAATTTCGGTTTTTTGACCATGTTTTTGTCGGATAACAGGTTCTTGGTCAATTTTTATCGAAAATCCGATTTTTACCGAAAATTTTCGAATTTCCGCCAAAAATTGAATTTTCTGCTGAAAATTTGCACCTGTAGTCAGACAACTACGCATGGAAACCTGGCTGTCCCCTGAGCTGCCGACCATGCACATGTATGATCACCATACATGTAACAGGTCATCCGCCGATGGGGGGAGGGGGGGTTGGGGGGGGGTCTGGCGCCGGCCGGGGGGGTCTGAGCCAAAATTTTGGGGGAGGGGGGTGGGCACTAAAAAACGCTCAAAAATCGAAAAAATCGCAATTTTTTGGCTAAAAATTGCCAAAAATCGCTAATTTGGGCTTAAATACAGCTAAAAAGTGCTGTTTTGCAGGCGATTTTGGCAATTTTTGTGTGTGAAATTGTAAAAAATTGCAAAAATTTGCTCGAAAATTTACTTGCCAGAAAAATCGGAGGGGGGGGTCTGGCCTATTTCGGGTGGGGGGCAGACCCCCCCAGACCCCCCTGTTACATGTATGATGATCACTAATGAAGGGGGTTGGGTAGTCTGCGGTGGCTAGCCCAGTCATAATATCCGTTATGTGTCAATAGGACCTTGTGAGTCTTTTGTCCCTTGTACATAAGGAGAAGTCCAGGTTTGAGGACGCAGTAAAAGCGGCTCCATTTTCTTAAAGTTCCTCTAATCTTCAGCCAATCGGCCATAACCACCACAGTGGGGTCCTTAAGCGCCTCCACCAGCTCCTTTGCAACGCGCTTCTTCTCATACCGATACGACTGCTTCTGAATCTGAAAGAAAAGCAGCAAGTCCCTCCCTGGCGGTGCAATTAGTGTCAATCGAAAGGGCAATCTAATCGGTGGCGAGGTGTACGCGAGCCGAGACTGATCGATAGGGGACAGACTGACTAACTTTATAGCTTCTCTTCCGCTCAGACTTTTGGTGGTCAGCAGAGAGTGGCGTGATTTGCATGAGGCCTCCGAAACAGAACCAACTACTGGAAGCCGACTGACACGCGACCAGCGTCTCTGGAGCCCGACGCACAAGTTTAATTAGTAGCCAGAAGACAAGAGCAGCAGCAGGCCGTCGGGACCAGCGACTCCAAATGACTATAACTGCTGCTGCCCAATATAAATAAGCTCGGCTCCACTCAACGACAGTAATTTCGGGCCGCCAACGCGTCCATTGTTGCCTTGTGTTCTTATCACAGGCAGAATGGCTTATTTTTTGAGCGCAATCAGGCTAGAAATGGGCTTCCGGCCAACATACCAACAGTCGATACGACCGATGCACAAATGCCTGCCACACTATTAGCTGCGCTCCCTTGACACAACTCTGCCTCCATTTGTTTCCAGCCGCCAGCCACACCACAAACCTAATAGCTACTGTATTTTATGCTGACGCCCAGAAACGCTGCACAGCCGAAGAGGCGGAAAGCAATGCATACAGAAACACGATAAATCAATAATAGACCTTACAGCAAAGAAGTCAATTGATTGCTCCAGTGTTTGCACGAGAGAACTAGGACTACGTCGTATGCATACATATGGGTTGGCGGACAAATACGTTTATAGCAGACTACAAATTAGGGAATCCAAGTGATTTCTGTTTAGGTACGCCATTTTGACTGCGGCCGGGCCGGTCTAATTAAGTTTGAGACGGAGAAATCCACAGCCATCCTTAGACCTCACTTTACGTAGGCACGTTTAACATGCATTTTTTGCGAGAAAGTGGCATTAGTTCTGAACAAAAGGGTTGGGTACAACTAGAGTGCGAACTGGTATTGGGTATTGGGTATTGGGTGTATTGGGGTGTTTTCCAGGTATTGGGTATTGGGGCTTTTATCCCCCAATACCCAATACTAATTGGGACAGGTAAAAATATGGAAAAATCGATGTTGACCTGAAAAATTGATCTGAAAAAGTCGAAAAAGTTAGTCGATGTTTTGGGTTAGGAAGCAGTTTTCGCGTTAAGGAGCCGTCCATAAACGACGTCGTTCCAAAATCCCGATTTTTCGGAGCCCCCTGCCCCGAAAATCTAAAATATAAATGATGTACCAGTACCGTACCCATGGCTATTGCGGTGGTGCACACAATTTCCGGCCGAATTACAAAAAAATTCGCCGGAAGAAACATAACTGAATTACGAAATATAAAGTACCAAAACTGTTTTAACAATTAAAATTCTGCAAAATTTACGCCCACAATGACTTCTAAATGATTTCTGAAAAGCTAATTTTTCAAAATTTTCTCGCCCTGCTTGGGCAGCGGCCCAACCAGGGCTCTTAAAAATTTTAATTGTAGTGCAAAAAATCTTGTGTACGCAACTAGAATGTACATGTCCAGTGAAATTGCAATTTTTGGCCCAGCTACGCAAGTATTGGGTATTGGGGTATTGGGGGTCTCAGGTATTGGTATTGGGTATTGGGGTATTGGGTTTTTAGGTATTGTTCGCACTCTAGGTACAACTCGTCGAAATCAATTGGTCGACTACATTTCGTCGAGTAACATCTCGTCGAATGATCAACTGGTCGAATGTGTTTTCGTCGAATTAAACTCGTCGAATAAAAATATATATGCGTTTAAAGTTTGTTTGTTTGTTTTGCAGCTTTGTCAGGTCGGTCTGTTCTACCAAAAGGTAGAGGCGCTGGTGAGCGGTCACTGGCTGTTTCATCGGGCCCGGCCGAATTGACTCAATTGCGTAATGGTCGAACATACATACATCAGGACTTAACGAGGTCAAACTGCGCTTAAAGCTGTGCGAATCTTTCTTCCGCCCGACCCGGCGGACTGCGGAGTGTTCTCAGTAGCGACTTATGTAATAACAACGCTATCATTTATACAGCCCATGTCTGAGTTGGTGTAGTGGTTTAGGCCGCAAAGCCACTGTGCGCGACGTCGTGCGTTCATCCTCTCGGTGCGACAAGTTTCTTGCCGCACCGAGTTGGTCGTCGGCACAAAGCCCCACCCAGACCACCGAAAGCTGGTTACAGCGAGTAGGTAAATGGGAACCGACTGGATCTGCCGTTGCACCGAAAGCCGCTCCCCAAAGCATGTTTGTGTTGGAGGAAAAGAAGATCAACGACGTCAGGAGCGGTCTGAAAGACAAGCAATAAGGCCTATACCGGTTTTGTTCAGGTCGCCGGGCGGCCGCTGGGAGCTGACAGTACAATGACGTTACCTCGCCATGCGCTCTCTTGGCAAAAATGGCACCCAACAGCATGGCTAGGAGTAGCTTGGGAGTGAAAGAAGGGCACAGCGTCCGAGATGACAATATCAGGTGTCGCGAAATGGACCGCGCAGGTCTGAGCGTAGGGTCGGACATTGTACGCCCCCGCCAAATCGGATCGGAATCACGTCCATCAGGATAACACAGGCAATTTCTTAGCTAGCCATGGCATTCTTGTACAGCCAAATCATTCAATTTATCAGGGACGTATGTGAGTCATTTTTAGCGCTTATTACGAAAATGCACTCGTTTTTGTTGTAACTGCAGTTGCTCCTGAGCTATGTCCTCTTTGACTCTGGCCAGAAAGATGTTATTCGAATAACAAGAAAGACGCACTAAGTGATCTTAACTAGATGCAGCTTTCTTCGCTGATTTTAAATATGCCCATACATGTAACAGGGGTCTGGGGTGTGCCAGACGGTTTTTCCGACCCCCCCTCCGATTTTTCGGGCAAGTATTTTTTTAGCATTTTTTAGCATTTGAGACACAAAAATTGCCAAAATCTCCTCTTAAACAGTACTCTTTAGCTGTATTTCAGCCCAAATTTGCGATTTTTGACGATTTTTATCCGAAAAATTTGCTGTTTTGAGCGTTTTTAGTGCCGAACACAATCCGAAAATTTGAGCTCAGCTCCCCCCCCGGCCGGCGCCAGACCTCCCCAACTCCCTTCGGCGGATGACCTGTTAAATGTATGAATATGCCCATATTGTTTTACCTACGAATACCTGTTGAATATTTTTCCTTTTTTCCGATCTCCATTTTTTCGAAAATTTTTTCCATTGGAAAACTTCCATGGATCATCTCTACGGGCCTACCGATTTGGGGTGGAGGCCGCGGACATTTTTTGGGTGGTATGTAGTGAAAGATGAATTCTCGGCTGAATGTTTGACCATTGTTTTCCAAGAGGCTGTCGGATTAAATGTTCACCGTTTGACTTTTAATTGAATTATATATCTCCCGAAACTGACAACATTTCTTTTTGCTGCCATTTCCGGAAATTTTCACAAAAGCAGCTGAAATTTGGAACGTAGTACGTACCAAAATAGTTTGAATTTTGTTTGTTAAAATTTGGCGCATCCAATCCTAAGAAATTCAGCAATATGTGAAACTGGGCCATTTCAATACGTACAGATATAGCGTTAAAAAACGGAAACTTTTCTTTTTGCTGAAGCAAATCTTCGCCAAATGACTTGAGATTTGTGGAATAACTGCTAACTGATTAACTGTGCGGAAACCCTCAATAAACGGCGTGTTCGGGTTTCCTCCTTTCATATTCCGGTTTCCTCCTTTTTAAAATTCTAGCATAATTTGGTGAGTTTTCATCCATATTTCCGCCGTAAACAAGCCAGCGTCATTTTAGGGTCATGTTTATGCAGTTGAAATATTTTATTACACACAATCATTTGATTTAGATTCGTAAATGGAAATGGAATATTTTTTGTTCGTGGGGCAGGGTGCGCGGGGTATGGACGGTCGAGAGCGTGTATTGTCAATCCGCATACCCACATGTTGACTACCATCATTCTCGCCTGAACTCTAACCTCCATCGGCAGCACCAAACGGCACCACCTTAAATCCTAGTGACGCGCTTTCTATTTATTGAGGTGGTGCAGTTATAAGGAGGTTCTCAACAGTCAGTTATCATTTTCTATTTATTTGCACAACGAAAACAAAAAAATGACCGGAAATTACTAGCTAACCTTCAAATCCTCCTTCCGCTCGAATTTTTTCTTTTCCTCATCCGGAGATGCCATAGATAATTGTTGATAAACTTTAATTTGTGTATTGATCGATCACTTCAAACCCATGATGATAAACTACGACACGCGGCGGGGTCAGAGCAGTTATAGCAAAATCCAGCCGGAATGCCCAGCAGAGGGAATACTGATAGCACAGCTGTCCAGTCCAGTTGGCAAAAAGTAAAAAGCACCGTAGGTAGACACCGAGGGTCAGTGCAGTTATAGCACCGTCTAGTTATAGCACAGTTGCGCAGTTATAGCACAGCAGGCGGGGTGTTTAGTTATAGCACAGACCGGCTGATGGCCTCAGGCAACAGCGCAGTTATAGCACACGCAGCCAAGATGAGTGCGTTAGTTTGACAACAGCGAGAGCTCCCGCCTATCGTAGCTACCAAGCTGGCGACTGCCGGCCCATTCTTCCCGGCAAACTGCCATTCTTAAACTTGTTGTCTTAAGCCTAAAGCCTGATCCTAAGCCTGAGTCTGATGCTAACCTAATCCTAATCTAAACTTTCGTTCAAGCGCTAGAATCTAAATCTGCATGGAAAAGGTTACAGGTGACACTGTCGAGGAAGCGCAGGACCCTGAATTAGGTATGGCCAATAGTTTTCAAAAATTCACGCTACAGCAAAACAATTATGCAAAAACTGCCGATAACATGACCGGATGCGATAATTTACGCAAAAAACCGCACTTGATTCCATGAAAAATTAGAAAAATGCGATCTAAAATCATTCGTCTGCGAAGAACTTTTGTATGGCGCACTTGGTACCATTTTTATTTATGGGCGACAGATTTGAATACTGGCGCTACAAAGAAAAATTTATGCTAAAACGACAAAGCATGACCTGATGCGATTATTTACGCAAAAAACCGCACTTAATTTCATGAAGAGTTAGAGAAATGCGGGTTCAAAACAGCCGCGTGGGATAAATCGCGTAAATTAGTGTTTATAACTTGGTCGCCGTCCCAGCGGTGGCTGATTTTCAATGGCGCGAGTTACGAAGGTGCAACCAACTTGATTGTTTAAAATCTACTAGAAAGATGTGCACAGCTAAATTAATGCGAAAAAGTATGGTTGGAATTGTTGGGTACAATAAAAGCCAGAAATGGCAAAAATTAAGGGTTGCAGAAACTTCAACACCGTTTGTGAGGTTAACGACAAACAGCAGAGAGCCAATTCTTACATCAGTCGAAAGCCTGAAGTCTACTGTATACGGAACCGATTGGACATCTTTCGCCGAATTTGTCGTTTTTTCACAAGAACGAGAAACATGAAAAAAAATCCACGAAAAAGCCGATTTTCAGTAGTTAAGGAAGAATCAAATTTGTGGGGACCATGCCAAAGTGCGGAAAGAAAAAAAGCGGTGCTATATAGCTAACGAGTTGCGGTGATTTTAAAACCGGTTGAACAAAATTTGAATCAAGTCTCCTTTTAGCAGAAAATAGACATTGAAAAACGACGAATTCAGTTTTCGAGAGAAAAATGCTCTTTAACGGCCGAATTATGATTCAATATACATCTTATTCGATAGCTCACACTCTGTTTCATATAAATACATCCCATCCTCCTATCAATAACGGAACACAAAAAAGCATTTGCGCTTGAAGTTGCAAAAACCATTTTGGACCACTTTTTGGCTGTGATTTTGTATTTTCTATTCCGCGCCGCGCGAACGTGCTTTGGCCATCCCTACCTGAATTACCTCGGCACTCCCATTTTTTGTCAGCCGGTTCCTAAAGCGTCCATAGAGCTCAAGCAGGTGACACGAGAGACTCACGAAACCATCAGAAAGGGCTTGAAACGAAAAAACGTGGCGCTCACTCTGTTGCAAGCTGAGTTCTCTTACCAGCTGATCCACACGGTCCTCAAATACCCGCCCACAACCACAGACGACGCAGTTGACGACGCCAGACCCCACAACCCCCCTCCCCCATCGGCGGATGACCTGTTACATGTTGACTACAACAACACTCTCAACAGCCGATTCGAGCGCAAGCACCCTCGCTTTAGTCTCTTTCTGTCCGTACTGCAAACCATGGAGAACGCTATAAGAGTGCGGGTGAACAATTTGAGAGGTGGTTCGGCCGAACCGGCACCCAGAAAGCCAGAGTACATCGAGAACGACAGAAATATCTGTGACTACGTCAATCAGTTCCATGATACTTGGCAAGGTCTGCGCTCGAGAATGTTTGGAACGCCGGAATTCGTCACCGAACTCAATCGGGAAATGCTGGTTCATTTGGACCGAGTGCAGTACTGCCTCGGTAACTTCCTCAAATCTGTGTAAAATTGTGCTCGCCTGCATGTACTGTACATTTCAAACAAGCTGTATATTAACCAAGTTTGATTTTTCAAGTTAATTGTTATTGTTGATAAGAAGAGAGAGAGAGAAAAATGAACGGACTGCATTTACTACTGCTTGCTGAGTACGGACGAGCGCATGCAATCACATAATACTTTACAAACAGCAGCTCCCGTGGTCGAAATAATGACGTCGGACGGACTGGGTCAACTGTGCTATAACTGCGCTTCGATAATTAGGCGGCGGCCCAGCGGTGCTATAACTGGAACTGTGCTATAACTAAAGTAAACACTCTACCGTAGCGAGGGCCATTAACGATTATAGGAAAAAAACCCCCCAACAAGATGGCCGCCGTTAGGGTTACTGTAGCGCCGCGCGGTGTGTAGTAAAGTGACGCGGGAAGTTCAAATTAGCAAACGCATTTATCAGCACCTGCAATTGCAACGAAAACAGAACATATTTTTGCGCAACTACCGCTATAAATTAGAAGTGTTTAGCAGTTATATTTGAATCATTGCCAACGAATAATTACTTATAGAATTTAGCTGAATTTATATTCATGTGGAAAAATGTAGGCGCAAAATGTTAGGAATGGAATAAAACGCTATGCTGTTGGTGGCAGAGAATCGTGAAAGCCACGGCATTCATAAGATACCGAAAAAGAAAATATAACTGTTTTTTCTTTTAGTAACTATGGATGACAAAGCAGGTTTGCGGTGGATTGTTCCTCTCGAAAAAAACAATGTTTAATGTATAGGCCTCCCTAACCAGACTCTGAAAAGTCGACGATTTCATCTACATTGTAGGTCCGATCAATAAAAAGGAAAAGTCGTCAAATTGATGGATTACCTACCATGAGCTAGCATTTGCGTGATCGTCAAAGTCTGTATTTAGCTGCGTAACTTTTTACCCTTCTACGTACAGTTGAATAAATTTTCTGAGAAAGTAGGCTCTGTTACAAAAGACAGTATGTAGGACCCGAATTCGTCTTCGCCTTTACCCAAAGAATGGGAACGGACTGGATCTGCCCTTGCACTTAAAGCTACAATAGCAACAACACGTGTTCGTACAAACGGAAACGGGGACAGCTACCAGTGAGACCCGCCCAGACTGACACCGAGCATGTGTGCCGGTGTTGTGCAAAATCCTTACTCAATTTATTTTGTTTGTTATGCACAGAGTTTTAATAATTTTATACTTATAACATACATGTATGTAACATAACAGACATGCAATAGAAAATTCGACGATTTCATCTAGGTCCGATCAATAAAAAGGAAAAGTCGTCAAATTGGAGGAGATTACCTACCATGAGCTAGCATTTGCGTGATTGTCAAAGTCTGTATTTAGCTGCGTAACTTTTTACCCTTCTACGTACAGTTGAATAAATTTTCCGAGAAAGTAGGCTCTGTTACAAAAGACAGTATGTAGGAACCGAATTCGTCTTCGCCTTTGCCCAAAGAATAGGAACGGAATCTGCCCTTGCACTTAAAACTACAGGGTGTCTCAAAAAAATGATCACATTTCTTTTTACTGCCATTTCCGCAAATTTTGACCAAATAGGCTGAAATTTGGACCATAGGTGCCAAAACTCGGGGAATTTTATGTGTTAAAGTTTGGTGCACTAGGCTTGACTCATTCACGAGAAAATTCAGAAAAAGTGAAATTTGGTAATTTCAATAGTGAAAGCCGGTCACCGAAAAAATGATCACATTTCTTTTTACTGCAATTTCCGCAAATTTTGACCAAATTGGCTGAAATTTGCACCATACGTGCCAAAATTCGGGGAATTTTATGTGTTAAAGTTTGGTGCACTAGGCTTGACTCATTCCCGAAAAATTTCGAAAAAAGTGAAATTTGGTAATTTCAATAGTGAAAGCCGGTCACCGAAAAACGTCACATTACATTATCGCCTAAACTCTATCGATAGCGTTGGAGTTCATGCGTCAACTTTTTACACACGAATTACCCTGAATTTCTGCGTTTACACTCCAAATTTCATCCGATTCCGACAGAAATTAGGAAAGATACAGTCAAAAGAAATGTTTCCATTTTTCGGTGACCGGCTTTCACTATTGAAATTACCAAATTTCACTTCTTTTGAGATTTCTCGGGAATGAGTCAAGCCTAGTGCACCAAACTTTAACACATAAAATTCCCCGAATTTTCGCACCTATGATCCAAATTTTAGCCTATTTGATCAATTTTTGCGGAAATGGCAGTGAAAAGAAATGTGATCATTTTTTCGGTGATTTCCCTATTGAAATTACCAAATTTCACTTTTTTTTAAAATTTCTCGGGAATGAGTCAAGCCTAGTGCACCAAACTTTAACACATAAAATTCCCCGAATTTTGGCACCTATGGTCCAAATTTCAGCCTATTTGGTCAAAATTTGCGGAAATGGCAGTAAAAAGAAAAGTGATCATTTTTTTTGAGACACCCTGTACAATAGCAACCACACGTCTTCGTACAAACGGAAACGGGGACAGCTACAATTGTGACCCGCAGACTGACACCGAGCATGTGTGCCTGCTACTACTGTATCGAAGGAATGGCAGGATGAGTGCGCGTGATCGACTCGCCGTGTGGTGAGGACTAACGCTACGGCCATGCCAGTACAATCCAGCCATCCATCCAATGCGTGTTCTATCTTACTAAACAGGCAGTTCCCAGCACTGGCACGACCCCCTGGCATCACTCATCGACAGACAAACGATACGCTGTCAGAACAAAAACTTCGACAATGATTTACTTCTGGTGTTGTACGTACGGCCTTACGTACCTACATATTTTACCAAGGAAAAACTATGGTGCACGCAGACAGACAAATGTTCTAACCACTGGTAACAAATGCGTAATCAAGATCTCAAGTGCAGTTTCGCAGAGACTTCCACGAGAGAACCGTGAGAGTTTCGTCTGAACGAAGGCTTTTCAATTTAACTTGACAGGATGGAAGCGCTTCATCTTCATCTTCAGTTCAGTTCGGCAACCAACCAATCCGGAGACTAAACCGAGAATAAATATAATTGATCACGTTTTCAGTCAACTCATGGGTAGCGATCGACCGGAACCAAAATTCCGACTGGAACCGGACCGGAATTACACCAGCTCCGGGCGGAACCGGAACTTTTCAACAAAGGCTAAAAATTCGAAATTCTATCTGAAAACTGCAGAAAACAGTTACAGAGTGCTTTGCTACAGTTAGAACTGGTAGAACTGCCATGAAACATACATTACTGTTTTATATGTCCAAGTGTTTACATACTGTTTAAGCACCAAAAACATTGATTTAGTTTTAGTTTACTGATTTCCCAGAGAATTCTACATTCTTCATACTGGACCCCCACACACCCTTGATGATTTCGCGTTTTTGTGGGGTGCTATATATTTAAGACCCATACATGGGCCGGAAAAAATGGGTTGTTGGGGGTAGTCAAAATCCGAAAATTTGGGGGTGGGCCTGCCGGTTTGGGGGGTCGTGGCGATTTTGGTGGGTGGGTTCAGGAACAAAAGTCGGCTTCAGGTGGGTGGGTGGAGTCGCTTGGGGGGTCGAGCCCAAGTTGGGGGGTGGGCAAACCCTCCGGCCCATGTATGTTAAGACCTATGTTTTTTTTTTAATTTTCGGCTATAAAATATCGAAACATCTGAAATTTCCTATCTGAAACTACTGTAATTGTTAAGCACCATTTGGGCTGTAGTAAATTATCGACACTTTTGCGTACACTTCTGAGAAAAAAATAGTGATTGCAATCAAAATTGTTGTCTAAAACAAAGTTTTTAGGAGATTATTAATAATGTTTAGCGTCATTGCATGGAATTTAGGAGGTTTGCTTCAAAAAAGAGCCGAAAGTAAAAACGTTCCAGTTCCGGCACCCTTCAGCACCGGAACCGGAATTCCGGTCGATCGCTAATCATGGGTAGTGTTTAATAATTGCAGCCAGGGATCGATATTATATGGTACCAGTATCGAGCGAGCTTGCAGGTACGCATAAACGAGCTGAACGAGTGTGATGACCCAAATTGAGCCGAACCGAGATTTTTTAGGCTCGTGAACACCTCTAGTAACTTGCATTTTTTTATTCTGAGCAACTTTTAACCTAACTTGATCCGAACAATGGAATGATGAACATCAATTCCTAATATTATTCACTCAGATGAACCAGGGTTCGTGCGGCTTTTGTATAGCAAAATTCCCTGACCTTTCCCTGACTTTTCCATGACCAAAGTCAAAATTCCCTGACCAACCAGGGTCAGGAAACTGCAACCAATCTGAGAAAATTTTTAAAAAATGCTTTATAAAACGCTTTTAAACGGTGTTCAGAGGGTAAATTTCCGGTTTAAGTAGTAGTATTCAAAGTCAGAAGACCGATCTTTAAATGGGTGTTGTGAAAAGTGCTGACAGGACCATTTGGCGGCAAGATGTTTCTGATGCTATCAAAATTTTCCCTGACCAGACACCAAATTCCCTAACTTTTCCCTGATTCCCTGACTTTTTTCAAATTCCCTGACTTTTCCATGACTCCCTGACTTCCAGGTCCCGCACGAACCCTGTGAACACAAACTTGTTTAGACTGTAACGGGTTAAGACGGTTAAATCAAAATGTCGTACCTTACACATTTACTCATCGCTGCCTGCCAGCATCTGTTCTCCGTCATCGTAAACAGTGGAAACAACTGTGTCAATTGTCTGTGGAGATGGCAGTTAGGGCCGGCAATGGCGCCAACTCTGAATTAGCCGTCGGAAGGCAAGTTCTCTGTCACAATCGCCGAGCTTTTAAAGCAGCCGCTATGTCCGGTTCAGTCGACATTCTGCTACTGCTGTCGCGCTTTAGGACGCTGCCGTTGCAGAGGTGCCTAAAGAAACTGCATCTGCTGCGTACACTAAGTTAAAGCGAGAAAAACAATATACACCTAAGACAACCATCACTCAGTTCACCGGTATGGACCGATCGTCGCACGCACATCCTACAGCCAATAACCCATTACGGCTACAAACAAAACGAACTACTTTTTTGGTCCGCCGTCCCACCCCGGTATCATACATGTAACAGGGGTCTGCCCCCACTCGACTTAGGCCAGACCCCCGGATGGGACCCCTTGAGACGATTTTTCCGACCCCCCCCTCCGATTTTTCTGGCAAGTAATGTTTTGAGCACATTTTTGCGATTTTTTACAGAGCGTTTTTTAGTGCCCAACCCCTCTCCAAAAATTTGGGCTCAGACCCCCCGGCCTGGGCCAGACTCCCCTCCCCTTCGGCGGATGACCTGGTATGGCCGGTATAGTCAAAGAATGGTCGTCGTTTGTGTTCTCCATCCAGGCTGGCTTCTTTGAATAAACTTAGCACTTCGTTCTCCGGCCGCGGACATCAGCGCGTAAATATTCTGCATGAACCCGTTCGGTTGGGCGATGCGGTAAACAGAGGAGGAGCGCCCTACCGGCCGACTACCCGACTTTTTATTCTTAGGCTCAGGAAGAACGTTCTAAAGAAATCTCCACCATGCGGCCGATTCTTACTGGATATTTATGCGCAAATACCACGGACTGAGGTCTACTGTTGGCAAAATAAGCGCTATTCGTGGTACTAACGGTCGGTCGCTACTTAATAAACAAACACACACACTAGTCCTAACATAAAGATCTTCCTTAACGATGTCATCCCTTCCTTACGAACTGACGAGCGAGACACTGAAGCCTATTACAAGACATTTTAAACATTAAAAAGATGAAGGTGCTAACTAACCTGAAAATTGTTGCGCCAAACACGGTTTTGTCCGCCTTCCTCATCCAAGGCAGGTGCGAGTGAGTTTACTTCAGTTAAAACGTCTTGCTGGAGCCGTTCTATCAGCTAGGTAGGCCATCCGTTCGAAAATTCTTGTTACTATTCAGCCATTATCGCTCACACGCTTCGACGATGCAAAACAACCAGATTTTCTGATCAACAACTAATACTTGGGTGACTAACTTCCACTAATTCGGACGACTGAGCACTATCCGGCATTCTACCAGCTTCATAACACTAAAAACAATGCGATTTTGGGAAAACCAACTTCACGTTCACACCAGCCAAAAATTGAAATCGACTACAGTAATCCCTCTAGCTCCGCCCCCGACTGGGGGGTTTTCTTCCTACTGCCCCATTAACTGTGCTATAACTAAACGGCACCGACACCGACCGTACCGTAGCACCGTCGGCCTTATCGGACCGCTTTCTGGTGTTTTTCTTCACGACCGCTTTTAAACACCGATGGTAAATAGACGGCCTTTTCCCCCTACAAGGTGTGACGCTGCCAAAGTTCGTCGCCCTATTTAATTTAGGTAATTTCTAAGTGTTTTTTCCAGGTTTTTAGTGTTTAGGCCGTTTAAGTAGGAAAGCGAGTATGACCGACGCGCATGCTTGCATACCGTAGGTTTTCCACATATATTGATAAACTGATTCACTTTTTGCAGCACAGATGCTTTACGAAAAAAAATTTTCAGCGCATTTCCCCTTTTCGAAATCGCTTTCTAACTGTTTTTCATAGCTTAGCAATTGTCTTTTTGAGAATGGTCGATTTAGAATGATTTTATGGGTCTTAAAATTTACCACTTACGCATTGGGTATTGGGTTTTCCGATATTGTTTCATCCATACATGTAGGAGGGGGGGGGGTTTTGGGGGGGGTTTAGCCCCCCCCAGGCCCGATTTTCGGCAAAAAAACCCCCCCCCCAGCCGAATTCTGGGGGGGGTTTTTTCTGAAACCCTATTTTGGGTTACAAACTGCTAAAATTCAGGGTTTCAAGACTTATATACCGTAATTTAGCATTTCAAAAGCCCTAAATAGGGTTCCGGAACCCTAGTTAGGGTTTCAGAAACCCAAAGTAATGCCTCCGGAACCCTATTTAGGGTTTCAGAAACCCTAAATAGTGTTCCGAAACCCTGTTTTGGGTACCTGAAAGCCTAAATAGGGTTCCGGAGCCCTAATTTGGGTTTCAAAAGCCCTAAATAGGGTTCCGAAACCCTGTTTTGGGTTTCTGAAACCCTAAATAGGGTTCCGGAACCCTAATTTGGGTTTCTGAAACCCTAATTTGGGTTTCTGAAACCCTAAATAGGGTTCCGGAACCCTACTTTGGGTTTCAAAAACCCTAAATAGGGTTACGGAACCCTAATTTGGGTTTCACAGAGACTAAACAGGGTTTCTGGAGGCCCAAATAGGGTTCCGGAACCCTAATTTAGGTTTCACAGAGACTAAACAGGGTTTCTGGAGGCCCAAAGTAGGGTTCCGGAACCCTAATTTGGGTTTCTGAAACCCTAAATAGGGTTCTGAAACCCTAATTTGGGTTTCTGAAACCCTAAATAGGGTTCCGGAACCCTACTTTGGGTTTCAAAAACCCTAAATAGGGTTACGGAACCCTAATTTGGGTTTCACAGAGACTAAACAGGGTTTCTGGAGGCCCAAATAGGGTTCCGGAACCCTAATTTGGGTTTCACAGAGACTAAACAGGGTTTCTGGAGGCCCAAAGTAGGGTTCCGGAACCCTAATTTGGGTTTCAAAAGCCCTAAATAGGGTTCCGGAGCCCTAATTTGGGTCTCAAAAACCCTAAACAGGGTTTCAGTGCCCTAATTTTTGTTTCAAAATCTCTAAATAGGGTTCCAGATACGCATTTTAGCTCAATTCTGTCGAGTAAAATAGAGCTTTTTTGCATGTTTTAAAGCAAAAACATGTTTTTTGCACGTTTTTAATAAAAAATAGGATTTTCTGCACATTTTAAACCAATAAATAGGGTTTTATAGGGAATTTTTGCACTTCTGACAGGATTTTTACCGGATTTTTAGTCCTCAAAACCCTGTTTTGAGCCCAAAAAAAGGTCGCTAAAACCCACTTTTGGACACCAAAAAAAGGTCGCTGAAACCCCCTTTGGAAATAGTGCTGAAACCCTATTTTGGATCTGGAAAAAACCCCCCCCAGCCGAAAACCCAGCTACATGTATGGTTTCATCTCTATTCACGGTTCCAAGCGGAATATACAGCAAGAGTGGGTGTATAAGAGGCGTGTGTAGCCGCGAGTCATTTGTTTTATTTGTGTATTGTGTGATGGCGACGATCAAGGGAGATTTTAAGTTGACCACCAACCCCACCGATCGAGTTGTATTCAAGGGTCCGTTCAAAGAGGCAGTGAGTATTGAGCTGAAGCTGACTAATGACAAAGACAAGCGGCGGGCATACAAAGTCAAGTGCACCAACAACAGTCTGTTTCGCATCCGTCCGCCGGTGGGCATCTTGGAGCCAGAGAAGTCAGTAACCGTCACGGTAACTCTGTCAGCGCAGGAAAAGCCCCCGCCCAGCAACCACCACTACTTCTCCATCTACCACATTCCCGCAACCGACACCAACAAGAACGGTCGCAAGTCATGGGACGAACATAAAGGAGAGCCCGAGGGAAACAAAAAGATGATGGTCGACTTTGAGGAGGGAAAAGGCAAAGAGGGCGAGAAGAAGGAGGAGGACAAGGACAAGAAGAAGGAAGAGGAGAAGAAAGACGAGAAGAAGGAAGATGAGAAGAAGGAGGACAAGGACAAGAAGGAAGAGGAAAAGAAGGAGGACAAAGAGAAGAAGGATGAGGAGAAGAAGGACGACAAGGAGAAGGACAAAGAGAAGGGCAAGGATGAAGACAAAGACAAAGATTCTGATTGACCCTTGATACTGTATTGTACTGTCTCTACTCATCTCCGTTCTATGTATATTTGGCATGAACACTAAACAAGTTTCCAAAAGAATGCCTGGCGCAGACAGTCCTAGGGGAGGGACAGTCAGGACACTATAGCCGTGCGACTTCAGAGCAGCTATATACTATTGGCTAAATGCCACTGTAGCCATCAGTCATAGATATAACTATGATAAAAGACGTGTGTCATAGTCATAGATAGCTACGACAAAAACTACCTATATGTAGCTGCAACCTGATACAGTAGTGCACAAAAAATGTCCTCTCCACTTTCTCGGGTTCACTAAAATCACTCTTTTTCAATCAATTCTCAACGAATTTGAACCAAATTTGGAGGTTAGGTGGCCAATTAGTCCGGCTACCCGTTTTAATGTTTTTGGCGCGAAAATTCAAATTTTGGCGGGAAATTAAATACGAAAATACAAAAATCATATGGTCTCATAAAAACGGCTCTTAGACAAGAAATACAAAAGCTACGCCCGTGAAATCATGGCCGCTTAGAGAACCAATGTACAGTATAGATAAAAAAATGTCCCATCGCTTTTTCGGCCTTCACTCAAACGTTTCGTTCTCAGTCAATTCTTTACCGATTTGGCTCAAATTTTCAGCAAAAATTAACAACATGGTTGGCTAAATATTCTACAAGTTTAGTGCTAAAATTCTTATTCATACTGGTTTTATGACCCGAAAACTAGGAATGAGGGTGGTCCACGCAAATTTTTTTTCGGTAATACAAGGAGTACGGGCCTGAAACTTGCAGGAATGATTGATGTTGCTATTGGGCATAACATACTAAGCGGGCAGCCCTGTAGCTCAAAGGGCACTAAAATTGGGGAATTTCAAAAACATGACTAAATATGACTTTCTTCGTAAAGCCGGCAAAACGACGATTCTAAAGATTTTCGATTTTTAAAAAACGCTGCAGGGCTGGTTTCTATGGTGTGGAACAGAGTTTAAATATCAGGTTCATTTATTTGTCGAACTTCCTGCTACAATCTGTGTTGATTAACAACAGATTCAGTGCTTTGATTCTAGAAGGTGCGGATTTCTTAACTATGCGATTTTCACTCATGTTTTTGAAATTCCCGAATTTTAGTACCCTTTGAGCTGCCCGCTTAGTATGTTATGCCCAATGACAACACCAATCATTCCTGCAAGTTTCAGGCCTGTACTCCTCGTATTACCGGAAAAAAATAAATTTGCGTGGACCACCCTCATTCCAAGTTTTTGGGTCATAAAACCAGTATGAGTAAGTGTTCCGTTTGTGGTTTTCTCTCACTCTTGTGTTGTTTCTTCCACGGCTGTCCGGTTCTTGTCGCACTTCCTATCGCACTACTCGTCGCGGTGTAGTAGTCGGTGCAGCAACAGAATCCTTTTATGCCGGGGCACACAAGAATTGTCAAGTGCCAACTAAACAGCAAAACGTTGGCCACTACACACTTGTCGTCCTAGAGACGCAGAAAGACCGAACCGCAAGGCAGGTGCGCGCGGAGAGGAAAGTGATTGAATTTAAACACAGCACCAGGCCTTGCCATTCGGCCGCGCCAAAACACACACACACCTCTGCACCGGGGTGTGTGTCTGAGCCAAGAGCAATCAATATTGGCTCAGCGCCGAGACACAGCAATTACACCACAGCAGCGCGCCGACCTAGACATGTACGTACAGACACGTACGTACAGCAAGACTTGGATATGTACACATGTAGACATGCCCTAACATATCAACACCTTTTCTTCTTAAAAGGAGCCGTCTTCTTCTAGCTGTAGTCCCAGTCCCCATAGCGATCTACTGGTCTTCGTTCTCAGAGAGGGTAGCGGCGCTCTGCTGGCTGGCGCTCGTTTTCGACCTCTCTCTGGCCGGTCTCGATCTCCACTAATTCGGGGTTAGCTGGGCGGTCCGGCACACGCTGCATATTCCTGGCGTTCCACAGCTGACCGTCTGACAATCTGTAGTTGTATCTGCCCAAAACGGCCGTCACTATGTAGCACTTCCGGGACCAAGGCGACTGTCCTTTGGGAGTGTGGCTCCTCTTAACCCGAACGCGTTGTCCCTTATAGTACATCTGCCGCCAGGGTGGTTCCTTTTCGACTCCTTCCTGGGTGTTCCTGCTCGAATTTGTTTTGTTAGCAACCGTTTTTCGAGCGCTTTCCAAATCCTCCTCCCTCTCCTCCTTTTTGGGGCGTGACTGACGGCAAACTTCAAAGGCGAGGCGCGGCCGGCGTCCAAACAGCTTTTCCGCGGGGCTCTCACGCTCACCCTCCTGAGCTGTAGCTCGGTAATGACACAGAATTTGCGTCAGTCCTTCTTCCCACTCCTGAGTGTTGGTGAAGGTTTGGATATGGTGTTTCAGGTACTGGTTGAACACTTCCACGAATGCGTTCTGCTGTGGTGTGTAGACTGGAGCTTTCTGGTGGAAAATGTCCCTCTCCTGTAAGAATTCCTCAAACTCCAGGCTGATGAACTGTGGTCCATTGTCCGTGAGAATCCTAGCAGGATTGCCGTACCTAGCAAACACCTGCTTCAACCACTGGATGATCTTCTTAGATGACGTATCAGTGGTGCAGAGGATTTCCGGATATTTGGAGTAGTTGTCCAGCAACACCACTACGCACTTCTTGTGGGCTGGGGCTGTCTCAAACGGACCTGTGATGTCCATTGACAGTTCCACCCATGGTTCTTCCGGTGTATAGAGATGCTCTCCTCGTGTGGGCACCTTAGGCTGCGACTTGGCGGAATCCAGGCAGGCACTGCAGTGGCGTACAAACTCCTCGCTCTCTGTAGCCATCCCCGGCCACCAGTAGCTTTCTCTGAGCTTGCGTTTGTAGCGGACGATCCCTGGGTGTCCCTCGTGGGCCTTGCTGAGTAGTTCTCTTCGGAGTGGATCTGGAACAACGATCTGGCTGTTGTTTCGCAACACCAGTCCTGTTTTGTCCTCCACCGAAAACTCGTCCTTCATCCTGGGATAAGGCAAGTTGCAAAATTGGCCGGGCAGTTTGGCTCTGTTTGGCCAACCCTCCAGGCAATACTGCTTGACTTTGCTCAGCACTGGGTCGTTCCTCAGAGCTTTGGCGATTCTTCCGGCTGAGAATCCCAACTCTTTGACACAACGAATCACTCCACTGGGTGCAGAATCGGTCTGCAGGCGCGACAAGACATCTGCCATGTGGTTGTTGTCACCAGGCACGTACTGCACATCATAGTTGAATACGTTGAGTCTGTGCACCCAACGTTCGAACTTCTGCGATTTCCGTTGGTTGGTTTGTCGATGTAGCAGTGCTTGTAGCGCTTGGTGGTCAGTTCGAAGCGTGAAGTGTCTGCCAAGCAAGTATTTCTCCCAATACTCGCAGAAAAACATCGCCGCATAGGCCTCCTTTTCGGTGGTGTCCCACTTTCGCTTGGTGGCGTCCAGAGTATGGTGTCCAAACGCAACTGGGAATTCCTGGCCGTGATGCACCTGAGACAGCATCCCACCAATGCCATAACCGGATGCGTCGGTAGTGACAAAGGTCTGCTTTAAGGGATGAAACATCTTAAGGCGCAGCCCCTTCGGTCCGCCAAGCAACTGTTTCACTCGTTCGAACGCCTCCTGAGTCTCCCGACCCCACACGAACTTCGTGTTAGCCCGTGTGAGTGCTCGAATTGGCTCCAGCTTGTCGCACAGTGAGGGCACGAACTTGCTTAAGTAGTTGACGGCTCCTAAGAAACTCTGTACGTCCTTGACGTTTTTGGGTGGTGTCAGCTGCCTCAGACTCTCCAGTTTGTCGGGATCTGGCCTGACACATCCTTTGCAGATCACATGGCCCAAGAACTTCACTGATGGTTGAGCAACGACGCACTTCCTTAGGTTGAGGCGAAGATTCTTCTCGTTTAAGCGTTGTAGCACCCGTTTCAGGCTGTCATCGTGCTCCTTTCGATTCGCTCCATACACCAAAATGTCATCGATGTATGGCTGACACCCTGGCACACCTTCCAGCGTTTCGTGTACCAGTTTCTGGAACACTGCTGCACTGTCCCTCAGTCCCATCGGGAGTTTCTTGTAAGCGTAGTACCCCCATGGAGTGGCAGTCGTTGTGAGCAGCTGGCTGTCCTCATCCAGTTCTGCGTTGAAGTATCCCTTTAGCAGATCGATTTTGCTGAAGACCTCCGCCTGACTGAGTCTGTTATACAGCAAATCCTGGATGTTTGGCAGCGGGTACAGCACTGGATCGATGTCCTTGTTGAGCGGACTCAGATCGCTTGTTATCCTGACTGATCCGGGGTCGTCTGGTTTCTCCACGACCACCATGCCGTGTACTCGATCGGCATGCTCAACTCGCTCCCAGTATTTTTTTTTTTTTTTTTTATTTTTTTTTTTTTATTTATCAAATCATTTATCATAATTAATTAGTTAAATAGTTGTTATAGAGGGGGTGTTAAAAGAAGAAAAAAAAAGGGAAATAACAAAAAAAAGCCCCCCCCCCACTTTTTATTATAAAATTAAGAAAAAATTTAGAGGAATTTACCAAAAAAAAAATAAAAGTAAAAAAAAAATTTTATTATTATTGATTTTTTTTTTTTTTATTTTATTTTTTTTTTATTATTGGCTCTTAATTTTACTTTTTACTATTATTTTACTACTAGTAAAATAGCACTAGTATTACTAATTTTTGTTTTACTATACTATAGTAAAATAACAGTAGATACCTTGGCGTTCCATCAGCTCGACGGCTTCTTTGGCTCTCTCCTCAAAGCGCACTGGGATCGATCTCACAGGCTGTCTGGGTGGCGTCTTTGTGCCTGGTTTGAGCCGAATCCGGTGTTTGAAATCTGGGTAGGTGCCGACCTCCTTTTTCGTCAGGTTAGACAACTCCTCCAGCAGTGGCAGCAGTCCGGCCGTCCTCCAGGTCTCCAGCGCGTTTGGCTGCGAATTTTGAAGCGTACTGGGCGTCTGCTGTTCCCTCATCACTCGACTGGCTGCTCCCGAGTCAGGTTTCTGCACAGTTGCGCATCTGGGGTCCTCCTTGATAGTGGTGCTATTCGAATCCAGGTCGATTTGCACTCCGCCCAGTGCACGCAGCGCATCCATGCCCAGTGTGTTGTTACATGTGTTGTTAAACACATGCACTGGCACTGTCACCGACCGTCCTTGTAACGATAACTGCGCCCTGAATTGCCCTCGGGTAGCGATAGTAGAGTTGTCGAAATTCGCGAGTCTCCCGGCTGGCTTGACTGCGGTCCGTCCAAAGCACTTACGCCACGCGGATTCCGTGATTCCAGTAACATCTGAGCCCGTGTCCACCAACATCCTCAGCGTGTGACCCTTCCGGTCCTTATCCGGTATGATCAGCACCTGACAGTGTACTGGTTGGTGTAGACCACGAATGTGGGCTCCTCTGCCATTGGTGATGTCCCTCACTCGAATGGCCCAGTTTTTGTTGCTGGATCCTCCTGACCGGCACATCTTAGCGAAGTGGCCCACTTTTTTGCATTTGTGGCACTCCTGTCCCTTCGCTTGGCACGATTCGGCGTTAGCTCTGTGGCCATGTCTGCCACAAGCTGTGCAGGCATCGGCTGCACTCGACTTCCTCCCGGCAGATGGGTTGGAATTCCCTCTGGGCGCGGCGGTGGGCTGGTAGGGGCGTCCTTTGCCTCCTCTCTGTCCTCTCCATCCTCCACGCTGATTCCTTCCCTGACTGGCCGCACTGATCTGTGCAGGTCGACTTCCTGTCAATTTGGCAGCATCCTGGCGCGCCGTCTCATCTGCTTGCGCAACCTCCGCGAATCTCTCCAGGTTGACATCCCGCTGGCTTAGCAATTTCTCCTGCGTATCCCGGCAACTCAGTCCTTTGACCAACTGAATGGCCAACAGGTATTCTGTCAGGTCTCCTTCCGTGATGACACCGTCCGTGACTGGGAAGCTGCATTGTTGTATCAGCAGGCGTAGCTCCCGTAGATAGTCAGCAACTGGTTCACCGGAATGTTGAGTCCTCTGCAGGAAATCGAAGTGAGCCCTCACTGCATTGGTTGGGCGGTAGAAAATCCTCCTCGCCGCTCCCAGGAACTCCATGTAGGTAGTCTGGTTGTTAGCGAATTCCCTCTGGCTGGAGAATTGCGAGAGTGCGGCGGCTCCAATGTAGGACGTCAGAAACTTCCGTTTTTCCTGATCGCTGAGTTTGCCGTCGGCCGGTCGGGTTTCATCGATTCCTTCGAGGAAATCGGTGAACAATCGCTCCCACAACGGCCACGTCAGTACTGGTGACTCTCCTGGATGATTCCAGTACCGGTCCGGTGGTGGCAGGTGTAGTTTGCTAGGTCCGGGTTGTGCCATCGATAGTCAGTGACTGGGCACTTAGTTCCTCCCTGGAGATGCGCGATTCCTCCCTCCGAGATGCACGGTTCCGCCCCCGAGATGCACGGTTCCGTTTGAGTCGGCAATGCGGTGTTATTAGGTGTTATTATTCACCGCTGCGGTCGGTCCGTTTGAGTCGACTATGCGGTGTTGTTTATCACCGCGGCGAGGCACGGGTCGAGTCCTGGCGTTCCTTTTGAGTCGACAATGCGGTGTTGTTTATCACCGCTGCGATGATCGAGTCCTTCCGTGAGAGGCACGGTCCCTTTCTGGTGCGAATCCGTTAATTTGTCGATGCGGTTCCGGTTGATCGAAAAAGCAGCGCTCTAGTTTTGTCGATGCGGTGCCGGAGCAGGTGGTCCCTCATCAACGAGCGAGACGCCCCCCGATTATCCGATTATCCATCGTCAACGAACCAGGCGTCCCCGATTCAACGCACGAGATGTCCAGCAGGCTCCCCCGTCAATGAACGCAACGCACGTCACTCGGCCTCCGCAGCACACGACACACACGGCGCTCCCCGTCCGGAGCAAACGACACGCACGCACGTCCGTTCTCAATGGAAAGAAGTTGGTTTAGCAAACAGACTCACTGACCGCAGCTCCCGGAGAATCTTCCTTGTTGTCGGCGGTGGCTGTCCAGCTGGGTGTCGAATTGCACATCGGTCGCCACTGTTCCGTTTGTGGTTTTCTCTCACTCTTGTGTTGTTTCTTCCATGGCTGTCCGGTTCTTGTCGCACTTCCTATCGCACTACTCGTCGCGGTGTAGTAGTCGGTGCAGCAACAGAATCCTTTTATGCCGGGGCACACAAGAATTGTCAAGTGCCAACTAAACAGCAAAACGTTGGCCACTACACACTTGTCCTAGAGACGCAGAAAGACCGAACCGCAAGGCAGGTGCGCGCGGAGAGGAAAGTGATTGAATTTAAACACAGCACCAGGCCTTGCCATTCGGCCGCGCCAAAACACACACACACCTCTGCACCGGGGTGTGTGTCTGAGCCAAGAGCAATCAATATTGGCTCAGCGCCGAGACACAGCAATTACACCACAGCAGCGCGCCGACCTAGACATGTACGTACAGACACGTACGTACAGCAAGACTTGGATATGTACACATGTAGACATGCCCTAACATATCAGTAAGATTTTGGCACTAAACTTGCAGAATATTTAGCCAGCCATATTGTTAATTTTTGCTGAAAATTTGAGCCAAATCGGTAAGAAGTGACTGAGAACGAAACGTTTGAGTGAAGCCCGAAAAAGCGATGGGACATTTTTTTTATCTATACTGTAGTTTTGAATAATAATAACCAATAAACCAACAACCAATAATTTGAATCATTCATGTTTGGAATGGTCTACCTTCTGAAATTGTTAATTGTCGCACAGTCTCCAGTTTCCGCCAAAATGTCCAAAACTTGGACATTACTAAGCATCTCAAGCGCAAGGCTTTGTAGCCGGCTAACGGCCCAGCCCGTCCCTCTGGTCCGTTGGTTCAGTATTGCATAATCGTGTCGGACAAACTTAGTGCAATTTTATGCAGAAGTTTCAAAACAGTGTTGTCCATTTTCAACACCTCTAAAAAGCTCCATTGAGGTGTTGTGTTGCTGGCAAATCAGCGGTGTGTGCAGTAGCGTTGTCCTGCTGGAAAACACTGACGGTTTTTGAAACTTCTGCATAAAACTGCACTATATTGCGTCAACAAGCGGCCATGATTTCACTAGAATAGCTTTTGTATTTCTTGAGTAAGAGCCGTTTTTATGAGACCATTTTATGATATTCACATATTCGTTTAAATTTCCCGCAAAATTGAATTTTCGCGCCAAACTTCTAGCACAGTTAGCCAGACCCATTGGGCACCTACTCTGCAAATTTGGTTCACATTGGCAGAGAATTTACTGAAAACGGGTAATTTTAGTGATTCACAAAATGTTATGTAGCTTTGGAAATGGATAAATCTCGATTTTTTGCCAACTTTGAAAATCGGATTCTCGCGCGTACTTTGAGCGAGGGTTTTGAAACTTCTAAACAAAATTGCACTATGTTGGGTCTATAAGCATCTATAATGATTTTATGTGCGTATTAGCTTTTGTATTTCTTTTCTTGAGTAAGAGTCGTTTTTATGAGACTATATGTTTTTCGTTTAAATTTCCCGCCAATTTGCGGAGGCTCCCTTATCAGATCTTGAATGCTCTCAGAAATTGCGTCTTAATAATCGCCTGAATGCGGCAGCGCATCTTTAGCAGCAAGCAGCACTGTCGTTTACCAACCCCCCTCAGCCCCCCTTTGCCCATGTCTGAGTCTGATCGGTATCTACTTGACTTTTGTACTGGACGATGTTCATAAATTTTCTTCTTTCGAGTTAGCAAGCATGACGAAACGCGGTTACAGTATAAAACAACGGTATATGGAGGCGAAAGGCCAGTGGACAGCCACAAAGGGGGTAATATCGAATCGGCGCTGGAGGAATCGGCGCTCGGCGCTAATTTTTGATCTGTTGCGTGAACATCTAAAATACTAGGAAACGCGAAATTTAAATTCTTCTGTTGCGTGAACATCTAAGATACCATAGCCAGCGCGAAATTTAAATTCTAAACGTATTATTTTCGAAATTTCTCGTTGTGCAAAGGATTGGCTCACGATTATATCTGATTGGAAAAATACACAGTAAAGAACCCTGCAAGGACTCGACCGAATTCATGTGACTCGAACTCTTCAGAAGCCGTAAGTTTCTAATGTCCACATCAGTGAGGGGGATAGACCGATAATAAGTTCACAGCTGGCCGGCACAGTTGTAGTGGTTTAGGCCGCAAAGCCACTGTGCACGACGTCGTGCGGATCCACTCGGCGGAGGAAGTTTCTTGCCGCAAAGAGTTGGTCGTCAGCACAAAGCCCAACCCAGGCCACCGAAAGTTGTTACAGCGAGTAGGTAAATGGGAACCGACTGGAGCTGCCGTTGCACATAAAAGCTACAATAGCAACCACACATGTGTTGGGACATACGGGAACGGGGACAGCTACCACTGAGACCTGCTCAGACTGACACCGAGCATGTGTGCCGGTTAGTAATGAAGGCAGCGAAGGAAGGGCAGGATGCATATGGGTGTGCGTGATGGGCCCGCAGTGTGGCCTAACGCAGGGACTGCGACGGCCCAGCCCGGCGTATCCAGGGGGTGTAGGGTGGGTACACCCCCCTTTGCGGCGGAGGTAGAAAAAGTCTGCCCAAAATATAAGAAACTAATGAATTTGTACTAAAACTGTCTATTTTGTGCTCAGAATGCCTTCTAAATGCGTTTTTAAAGATGAATTTTCAAAATTTTCTCGCCCTGGTTTCTCGTCCCGCAGAAAGAAGCCCAACCAGGCCATTATAAACGACTAAAACTGGTAGTTTCTGTTAATTTTAAGTTCGGAAGGCGTTTTAAAAGCGTTTTTGAAGGCAAATTTTGCTAGATTTTCTTACCCGGGTTGGGCAGCGGCCCAACCAGGCACTTTCAAAATTTTACACCACCCCGTTTCCAAAATCCTGGATACGCCACTGCTTTTAGCACGCCCATCCACCCACAACGCCTATTGGCCAGTGCCATGCCATCATGATGGCAGAAGTATAAATCCGCCTTAAGGCTGTCTGTATTATATAAAAGGGGGAACATGTTAAACTCGCGCAGTTATAATTCCATATTTTAGCCCAAGCGCAACCTTTTCCCGCATTAGCGCTACCGTATTTTCTCGCCGAGCGCCTAGCGCCGATTCCCCCAGCGCCGATTCGATATTACCACAAAGGGCTTTGCCATGGACGACTAAAAACTACTGGACTGATCGCGCTCCCGACCGCTAATACATACTTAGGGTAACTTTACAAGTCCACATCTTTGGAACCGTTCGACCTACAAACACTATAAATACATCTTTAGAATCCTGACGGTATCAGCAATCGAACGCCGTGCTCAAATCACTTTCAAACCCACTACAAAAAAGTTGATTTTTTCCATCGCGCATTTTAGGATTACCAATCAATGTTGCGCAGATTAGGTTGCACCACAGTACAGAACTCGACCCCCTCTACAACTTTGGTCATAAGGCCCAAAGCGCTCCAACGCATAAGGAGTTATTCGCAAAAAAAACTCTGAATATATTGAATACATGGGAAACATGCATTAACAGCAGAGATGCGACCGGAAAAAAGAATATCAGACAAGATATTATGAAGACTGGACCAAAATCACAGGAGAATGAAAGTAGCATTACATATAGAGATGCAACCGTAATCCGGTATTATCCGGTATATACCAATCAATCAATCAATCAATCTTTACTTCCTTTTTTAAAGCCAGACACCTGTAAAACGGTACTCAGGCAGAAGCAGTAAAACAAATAAAACAAAGCCTATGCTATATGTACATGTTGTTGTTGTCTAATAACAAAGTCTTGAAACAAATCACCAGTAACAAACTTTCTAAAACTGCACAAATTACTTAAGACAACAGACTGGGGTAAGGCATTCCAGATACGAGATAATCCGGTATTTTTCAGCTCACAAACACTATCCGGTATCCGCTATCCGGTATTTTCTACGTATTATCCGGTTAAAATACCGGATAATACCGGATAATCCGGTATTTTTCAGATCCGAAGCACTATCCGGTACCCGGTATCCGGTATTTTTCTTTACGGTTGCATCTCTGATTACATACAGTTACCAACTACGTCCAAACTTTGTTATTTTGGCTTGCGCACTGCGCTTAACACCAGAAACAGTGAGCTTCTTGACGAGGTTTTTACACATGCAGTTGAAAAATTTGGCCGAGAACTCGGGCAAATGAGTGACCCTGCAGACAACTACCAAACATGCGTACATGTACTACTAGGCAGTTTAAGAATCTTTAGGTGTCCTGCCATAATCACAGTTATGGGTTATGGGTTATGAGCAAATGGCCCACCTTTAGATCAGCTTACTGCGATCTTTTTCGGTGACTCCTGACGACCGGAAAGACTGCTACTGTAGCCGCTGGCAGGCTTTGAGGAACTGGAGCGTGAGTTGAAGATCATGGAGGGTGCCATAGAGGGCTTGGTGGAGGGTGCGGGAGGGTGGATTCCAGAGGGTAGCACGCTGCTGGGCGGTGGCTCGGCAGTGGAGAAGCAGATGAGCCACGGTTTCAATATGACCACAGCTGCAGTTTGGACAGGCTTGTTGGCCGATGCGGTTGAGCCATTGGGCAGTGGGAAACTGGTGGAGGCGTGACAGAAGGATAATGCGGGGTTCCCAGTGGGGCAGTGTGATGATGGGGTCGGTTTTAACAGGAGCAGGGCGGTGCTGTTAGTAGTAGGGGCGGGCCTGAGGGGAACTGGACCATTGTTGCACCCAAGCGGCGGTGAGATCTTGCTTGAGCCATCTTTGGAGAATGTGATATGGAAGTGGGGATTGGTAGGGAGGAGCTCTTGAGGAGTGGCGAGTCGGCCAGTGATTTCGTTGCCAGCAATGCCAGTATGTCCAGGGATCCATTTGAAGGTGAGGGAGAGTGGCTGGTTGAAGAGTCTTTCACAGAGTTGCATGAGGTCTTGTACTGTCAATTGTATGGAGTAGGTGTGGTCCAACGGCGAGCAGCTATTAAGCAGTGTGGAGGCAGTGTAGGGCACTCAGGCCGTCAGTCAGGACTGCAATCTTGTGGATTTGTTGTGATTGGAGGGTCTGGTGGCTGAGGGTGAGTCCACGATGGATGGCCTTCAGTTCCAGGTCTGTGGTGCTCCAAAGACCGTCAACAGGTTCGGTGTGAGAATAGTCAGGAAGATTGACACTTTGTATGGATTCAGGCATTCAGGGTATTCAGGCAAGACTCCATCGGGACCAGGGGTGCAGGGAGTGATGGTGGTTTGGGCAACGATCAGGTGGTTGAGGGAAAAGGGGCAAAGAAGAGCTGAGAGGATTTGTTGGGGGTGTGTTAGTTGGTGGCACTAACAGCTTTGCGGAGATTGCAGACAAGGGCGCGATGCTGAGCATCAGTGGGAGCGTCATGGAACTTTTGGATCAGATCTGTGTTGTGAGAACTTTGCAAAGGCTGTGGCTTGGTCACGCCAGTAGACAGGAGTCTTGTGATTGTGCAGAATGGGAGCGAGGAGAGTGTTTTTCCCAGTAAAAGATGACGGACGATGTGTTGTACATGACGCGTGGAGAGGCCTTGGGTGCATAGGGAGCGCCAGTGGGTATGGGCGGTAGTCTTGATCTTCCTCTGACAAAGGGCGTTCCATCGATTCTTGATGGTGCGGTTGAGTTGTGTGGGGTGTTGCAAAATCAGCATAGGAATTTGCCTCGCTGACTGCACAGGTAGGTTAGCTGAGTAGTCCAAAAGGGCTTGTAATGCTTCTACTTTCCTCTGGGGATGCTGTCATTGGCCGCAGATTGAAATATGCTGGTGACTGTGGGGAGAAGGTCGCGAAGCTTGGCATGTTCGATGTCCCACTCATCAATTTCTTTGCAGCTGAGATGGAACCGGTTCCAATTGGCTTTGTGAAAGTTGAAACTGCTCTTGGTTTTCAGGCTGGCATGGTGGAGTTGGGGAAGGTGGAAAGTGTTTTGTTGGTCGTCTGAGGGTTTGTAGTAGTTGCCGATCCGCAAACAACCTTTTACCTCCAACCAACAATTAATTAATAAACAGAAGAATAATAACACGACCGCTCGCCAGGTAGCCAGACGGAGAGAGTGAGCGAGAACAAAGGCGAGCGGCAAAACTCGATCACGCGGCGCCCTAAACGCTACAATTACAGTGTGTGGCGCGTACACGGTTACGGTAGGCAATCGCGGTTGTCACTACAACAAGTGGTGTGTACAAACTGACTAGCGCAGCTACATATACACACGCGACGCCACACACATCAACCACCTTCTTCTTTCTTGAAGCGAAATCGTCAGTTAGTAGTACAGCCAGTCTCCCAAGCGGTCTGGCGGTTGACGATCCCGCTGCGGGTGGTGTCGTCCTTGTGGTCGCGGCTGAGCTGGTTCTGGCGCAGTGGCCTCAGCTTCGTAGACAGATGGTCCCGGCCGGTCAACAACACGTTGCATGTTGCGCCCGTTCCACTTCTGCTTGTCAGACAGCAAGTAGTTGAATCTGCCGAGCACCTTCACAACAGTTAGCACTTTGTTGCTCCAGGGGCTGAGTCCTTTAGGCGTGTGAGGTCGTTTGGTGCGCACCTTCTGCCCAACAGCGAACAGTTGCCCTGAGCTAGCAGTATTTTGGCTTGATTGCTGTTGTCTTTGCCGCGATTGCTTGTCTTCCCCTCCTTCCTCTTTTTGAGCCGTTTTGCGGGGTTGTCGGTAGACTTCCCAGCCCAATCGAGGTCTGCGTCCGAAAAACTTCTGCGCAGGGCTAAACTCCTGGCCCTCTCGAGGTGTAGCGCGAAAGTGAGCGAGAGATCGCTGAAGGCCTTCTTCCCATGGTAGACTCGAGCTGAACGTCTGTATGTGGTGCTTGATGAATCTGTTGAAGACCTCCACGAAGGGGGACAAATGGCGGGTCATCCTCTTGATGACCTGCAAGTCGTACCGGCACCTCCCCGTGGTGTCCCCTGGAGCTGGGCGCCCCGCTTGGGCACCCGGTACCAACGTCGGACGGCGAAACTTTCTCTTTATGAAAGGAGAAACCAAGCAATGCCCCAGTACCCAGCAACGGGGCTTCATAATCTCTGGGGACCCCACCGGCAGTGCGGTGACGGCAGGCGCTGTCGGTGGTCCACTCCCGTCTGCGAGTAGCAGATCTGTCGCTGCCTGCGGACTGACCGGTGTAGGTGATGGGTCGTTAGGCCCTGATGTCACTGGGCGGAACGCAGGCCACAAAGAGAATCAGGGGGCTACATCTGGAGCGAACCTGAGAGATAGTAACGCTAACCTTCAGGTTAAGATTATACGGGATGGCAATCAACCTGGTAAAAACTTGGGAGCAACTTCGAAAGAGGTAAAGCAACCAAGGCAAACCAGGGGGAGGGCCAATCTTGCCGTTATTCAGATTAATCTGCAGCATAGTCGCGGGGCAACGGCAGTTCTTAGCAGTTGCCTAGCGAAGCTGCAGAAAGAAAATGGGGCTGTCCTAGCCCTAATACAAGAACCGTACACGATTAATAATCGTGTTGTAGGGTTATGCTCACTAGGGGGCCGTGTTTACAGAGGTGTACCTGGTTTGCATGTGAGATCATGTGTCTATGCATCTAGGGGACTGGATGTGGTGTTCATGCCCCATCTGAGTACCCAGGATGCTAGTACAATTGAATTAGAAGTTGTGATAGGTGGAAGGAGGAGATCTATTATCTTCTCCTCTATCTACCTACCACAGGTTGCTGGGGGGCAACCTCCTCCAACAAATGACATGATCAAAGTAGTTGATTTCTGTCAGAAGCGCCATCACTCCCTAGTAATAGGCTGTGATGCTAATGCACATCATACAGTCTGGGGATGTTGGGATATTAATGCCCGGGGACATCACCTGCTGGAGTATGTCATTTCTTCTGATCTAGAAATCATTAATAGAGGACATGAACCCACCTATATAGGTAGGGGTCTGTCTGTTATAGATCTTACCTTAGCATCTTTATGTATAGCTAAGGATATCGACAAGTGGCATGTGTCACGGGAAGACTCTTTGTCTGACCACAGACACATTTACTTCCAGATATGCCTGGAGAAAGCTCCACCTGAATATCGAAGGTCCCCACGTTCTACAAACTGGGGTGCATTTTATGACAACCTAGAACGGAGAATGGGTGATCATCAGGTGGACATCCAGGACATACAAAGTTTAGAGGAGGAAGTGAACTTCCTTCAAAGTAATGTCCTGACTTCGTTTGAAGAGGCTTGTCCTTTAAAGCGAGTTAGGGTAGGAAATGCCCGGGTGCCATGGTGGAACCGGCAATTGTCAGCACTACGAAAAAAGAGTAGAAAGAAGCTCCATCGGGCACTGCTCACTCGGGCCGCACAGGACTGGGCAGAGTACAGGGTGGCCCAACGAGAATATAAGCAAACTATAAAGTTTGCAAAGCAGAAATCCTGGAGAGAGTTCTGTGAGGAAGTCGAGGGGGTTAAGGCCACCTCACGACTAAACAGAGTTCTCAGCAGGGATTCTCCCATAGAAGCAGGTATGCTGCAACTACCAGATGGGACATACACAGAAAGTAGGGAGACTGCTTTGTCACACCTACTGGAAGTGCATTTCCCTGGTGGTACTATGGTAGATACGGCACCACAACCAGACAACCAAGTTCTGAGAGGAGCTTTGGGGGACTGGGCACTGGCTAACCGAATTGTTACTGAAGATAGGGTGAAATGGGCGGTAAAATCTTTCCAACCATATAAAACCCCTGGTCCAGACGGAATTTTTCCTGCACTGTTGCAACAAGGGCTTGATATTCTTGTCAAACCTATGGTGCAAGTGTTTAGAGCATCAATAGCACTGGCTTACATACCTCAACTCTGGAGAGAGGTGAGGGTTGTTTTCATAGCTAAGCCAGGTAAGGAATCATATGCTAAGGCCAAATCCTTTCGACCAATCAGCCTATCCTCTTTCATGCTAAAGAGCGTGGAGCGATTGGTAGATAGGTGGTTGAGAGACGGGGTGCTTCGGCATGTACCGCTCCATCCTAGTCAACATGCTTACCAGGCAGGCAAGTCTGTGGAAACGGCCTTACACTGCTTGGTTGGTCGTGTAGAAAGAGCTTTAGAGCATCAAGAGTTTGCACTTGGAGCGTTCTTCGATATAGAAGGCGCCTTCTCCAATGCATCTTTTGCATCATTTGAACGGGCACTGAGGAGGCGGGGCGTGGAGTCCACCCTTATCCAATGGATTGGGTCCATGCTCAAACTCCGTACAGTGACTGCTCAAATGGGGCAATGCAGCAGATCCATCAATACGCGCAGGGGATGTCCACAAGGAGGGGTTTTATCTCCCCTACTTTGGATACTCCTTGCTGATAGCCTGTTGGTGCGTCTAAACGACTCATCGTTTTATGCGCTGGGCTACGCGGATGATGGAGTAGTTCTCGTGGTAGGGAAATTCTTGGACACTGTATGTGACCTCATGCAGAGGGCACTTACGGTTGTCCAAGGATGGTGTGAAGAAGAAGGTCTGGCCGTACAGCCGGACAAGTTAGAGCTGATCCTTTTCACAAGGAAACGGCTGCTAACTGGGCTTAAGCTCCCTAAGATCTATGGGAAGCGGCTCCAGTTAGTAAAGCGAGTAAAATATCTGGGAGTCTATTTGGACTCCCGGTTAGATTGGGCAGTTCACCTTGAAACCAGATGCTCCAAGGCCAGAGCAGCTTTCTGTCAAGCCAAACGAGCTGTTGGGAAGAATTGGGGACTGTCTCCTAAGGTGGTCAAGTGGCTCTATGTTGTGACCATTAGACCTATGATAGCTTTTGCTGCTGTGGTGTGGTGGAAACGGACAAACCTGGAATGCGCAAAAGCACAGCTGGGCCGTTTACAACGACTGGCGTGTCTATGCATAACAGGGGCTCTACAAACAACACCCACAGCAGCAATGGAAGTTCTGTTGTGTCTTCCACCGCTACACACTTGGATTCAAGTGGAAGCGATGGCGACCTGCTACAGACTTAAAAGTACTATGCAGTGGCACAGGGTAGGTCGTGGTCATTGTAGTGTTTGGGCACAATTGTGCGATTTATCGCCACTGTACCAATTCCCAAGTGACCAACAACTACCCAATTACGTGTTTGATAAGAAATATCAGGTCGACTTCCCGAGTAGGGAGGTCTGGCAGGGTAATACTCCTAATGCAACCGACACTCTCTACTGTTATACGGATGGTTCCAGGTTAACAGGTTTAGAGAATTCGGGAGCAGGAGTATTTATACAGAGACTGGGGGTAGAGGATTCCTTTCCCCTGGGAAAGTATGCAACAGTTTTCCAGGCGGAGGTCTATGCTATACTGAACTGCGCCAGGACTCCTGGATTAGTTAACTGTCTAGAGCAGAAGATCTGTATTTGCTCAGATAGTCAAGCAGCTCTAAGAGCAATAGTATCTCCACGCGTCAACTCTAAGTTGGTTGCAGAGTGTGTTAGGGAACTACAACGACTGGCGCTTCGTAAGAAGCTACAGCTGATGTGGGTACCTGGACACTCGGAAGTGGAGGGAAATGATCAGGCTGACCGACTAGCTCGGGCAGCTGCTGAGTTGCCACTTATAGGGCCGGAACCGGCCCTTGGCATCTCAGTTAGGAAAGTGAGGACAGATTTAAGAAGTTGGGCAAAGAACCAGCTGCAAACTGCCTGGGATCTACGAACCGACTGTAGGCAATCTAAGCAGTTCATTCTGGGACCCAGATTGGTGGTGACCAGAGAATTACTTAGTCTTAGTAGAAGGGAACTGAAACTGGTGGTCGGTTGGTTAACTGGACACAGTAGTAACCTTAATAGACATCTCAGCATCATGGGCTTGGTGGATGATCCAACATGCTCATTTTGCTTAGAGGAGGAGGAAACGCCTGAACATTTGGTCACAGAATGTGATGCATTGGCCGGACGTAGACAAGCTATTCTGGGCAGTAGATATCTTACCACCCAGGACCTGAGCGATGTAACCGTTAGGGACCTCCTGAGGTTGATTAAAGCCTCGGGTATACCTAACCGCTAGATATCCCCCAAGGCTGGTTGAGCCTTGCGTTGGTGATAGTATCCGAAATGAAGAGAGATGATATGGGGTAATGAAATGGACATGTTGGTCTGATCATAGGGCCGTACAGGCCCCCCAATATATCGGATCGGATCGGATCGACCTCCACGAACGCGTTTTGTTGAGGAGTGTAGACAGGTGTTGTCTCATGGATGATGTCCCGTTCTGTCAGGAAGTTTCGAAACTCGTCACTGACAAACTGTGGTCCGTTATCAGAGATTATTTTGGCTGGGTTGCCAAAACGAGCGAAAATCTCCTTGAGCCAGCGGATGATTCTGCCAGAAGTGGTGTCCTTCGTGCACAGAATCTCTGGGAACTTGGAGTAGTTATCCACGAGCACAACGATGTTTTTCTGGTGAGCAGGGGCGTTGTCAAATGGCCCTGTGATGTCGATGGAGAGTTCCTCCCACGGCTCCTTTGGTGTATACAGATGCTGGCCCTGCAGGTGCAGCTTGGGTGCTGACTTGGCCGAATTGAGACAGTTTCCACAGTTCCTGACGAAACGCTCAGCCTCTGTAGCCATTCCAGGCCACCAGTAGGTCTCTCTAAGCTTCCGTTTGAAAGCAACGATGCCTGGATGTCCCTCATGAGCCATGGACAGCAGATCTGTTCGCAGTGAGGTTGGAACCAGAATCTGAGCTTTGTCTCGCACGACACATCCATGCTCCAGGGAGAAGTTGTCACGTAGAGTGTGGTACACTGTTGACTGGAGTTGAGGCGGCAGTCTAGGCTTAGCTGGCCAGCCTGTAGTGCAGAAACGCTTCACAAGTTGCAGTTGAGGGTCCTGGTCAGTAGCTTTCGCTATTTTCTCGATGGAAAATCCCTTCTGAGTGGTACTGCGAATTCTAGGCACATCTGGCACCTTCTGCAGCCTTGACAATGCATCTGCCATGTAGTTTTTCCTTCCAGCCACGAATTCGACTGTGTAGTCAAAAACGTTGAGGCGATGGACCCAACGTTCGAACTTCTGAGATCGCCGTTGGTTGGCCTGTCGATGCAGCAAAGCTTGCAGAGCTTGGTGGTCCGTGCGTAGTGTGAAGTGACTGCCAAGTAGGTACTTCTCCCAGTGTTCACAGAAGAACATGGCAGCAAACGCTTCCCTCTCTGTGGTGTCCCAACGCCGTTTGGTGGGGTCCAGCGTGTGGTGTCCAAATGCCACTGGGTACTCCTGGCCGCAGTGCACTTGAGACAGCATTCCACCGATACCATAAGCAGAGGCGTCTGTAGTCACGATGGTGGGTTTCTCCGGATCGAACATCTTGAGTTTGAGTACTCGTTTGTCACAGATCAGAGATTTGAGCCGATCGAATGCAGCTTGCTCAGGCTGCTCCCACTTGAATTTCGTGTCTGCTCTGGTGAGCACACGAAGTGGTTCTGAGGCGTCGGTCAGGCTAGGAACGAACTTGCTCAGGTAGTTGATCGCGCCCAAAAAACTTTGGACATCAGACTTGTTCTGGGGCCGTTCCATGTTTTGAATCGAGTCCAACTTGTGTGGGTCCGGTCTGACACATCCGTTGGCGATTACATGGCCCAGAAAAGAGATGCTAGGTGAGGCGACTGTGCACTTGCTGAGGTTCAGTCGGAGGTTCTTGGCATCCAACTTCTGTAGAACCAGCTGTAGAGTGCAGTCATGCTCCTCTCGATTCCTTCCATAGACAATGATGTCATCTATGTAGGGTTGGCATCCAGGAATCCCAGCAAGCGTTTCATGAACCAGCTTCTGGAAAACTGCTGCAGAATCCTTGAGTCCCATGGGCAGCTTTCGATAAGCGTAGTAGCCCCAGGGTGTTACTGTAGTCGTTAGCAACTGAGACTCTTCCTCAAGCTCGATGTTGAAGTAGGCCTTCCGCAGGTCGATTTTGCTGAACACTGTAGCAGCAGCAAGGTGTGTGTACAGCAAGTCCTGGATGTTGGGTAGTGGATACAGCACTGGATCCACGTTTTTGTTGAGTGGAGACAGGTCAGAAGTGATGCGTACAGCAGTAGAATCGTCTGCTTTTGCCACCACGACCATTCCATGCACATAGTCTGAGTGTGCGACCTTCTCCCAGATGCCTTGCTCCTCCATTTCCTTGACTGCCTTCTCTGCAAGCTGCTCGAAGCGCACTGGAATGGAGCGAACTGGTTGAGCGGGTGGTACCCTGGCATCAGGCTTCAGTCTAATTCGATGCTTGAATCCTGGGAAAGTGCCAATGTCTGCGCTTGTGAGCTTAGGAAAGCTGTGTAGTAGCGGCAGCAATCCTGCTTTCTTCCATGTCTCAGTGTCCCTGGCTGCTAGCATAGGAGTAGAGACGTCAGAGATATCTGCTGGTGGCACGCTGCTGGCGGGAGCACCGTCGTTGACATCCTCTGGTGAGCTGGACTTGGTGACTGCGCAAACAGTGCTGCTCCTTGACTGGATAGTGATGTGCACTGGATCCAGAGCACGCATTGCATCCATGCCCAGTGTATTGTTGCAGGAGTCTCCAAACACATACACTGACACGTTGGCAGTCCGTCCTTGGAATGACAGTTGAGCAGGGAATTGTCCCTCGATTGACACTTCAGACTGGTCGAAATTGACGATGGGGTCGGCCTCCTGCAGTCTAGTCCATCGGAAGTGCTTATGGAACTCATCGCGAGTGATTCCAGTGACATCCGATCCAGTATCGACCATCAATCGCAGTGGTTCCTCTGGAGCATCGTCAGTAGACGCGATTTGAACCTCACAGTAAGGTGGATTGGTGTGCAGTGCATTGACACTTTTCCGGCCCTTTTTGTGATTGCTGCGCATCTGATGTGTGAGTTGACACTGTTGTTTGGGCTGAGGGCGCGAGGTAGAGCATGGTTTGCCCCTACAGACTCGCTGGAAGTGTCCCTTCTTGCCACAGTTGCTGCAGGTTTGAGCTCTGGCGCGGCATCTGGAATCTTTGCTGTCTGTGTGTGATGGATCTCCACAATTCCGGCATCCTCTCTTACTAGTAGTCTGACTGTTGGCTGAAGCACTGGGGTGTGGCTGCTGAGGTTTCCGACCCTTTGCACTTGGTCCCTTGCCCCAGTTGCGCTTCTGGTGTGAGGCAGCGCTGATCTGCGATGAGCCTGGTGCCATCTTTGCAGCATCCTTCCTTGCGCTCTCATCTGCCAATGCGAGTTGAGTGAATTTTGCCAAATCCACTGCATCCTGGGCGAGCAATTTCTCCTGTGTGTCCCAACTGTGTAGTCCTCGCACCATCTGAATCGCTAGCAGGTAGTCGATTAGCGTTCGCTCCTCCACGCGTCTGGTTCTCTCCTCAACCGGGAAGGTGCACTGCTGGATCAGAGTCCTGAGTACACGGAGGTAATCAGTGACTGACTCAGTAGATCCTTGTGAGTGATGCATGAAGTCGAACAGAGCCCTCACTGGGTTGATTGGCCTGTAGAATGTCTCCCGGGCGGCTGTCAGGAATTCCTCAAAGCTGGCATCTGGATCGGCATTGAACACAGGGTGACTGGCGAATTGGGGAAGCGCGGCTGTCCCCAAAAACGAAAGAAGAAAATCGTTCTTTTCCTTGTCCGTTAATTTCGCCGTGTTGTCCCTTGTTGCGTCCAGTCCAGTTAGGAATGCAGAAAACAGCCGCTCCCAGAGTGGCCATCGAAGAGGGGGTTGATCATCAGTTGTCTGCCAGTAGGGCTGCGGTGCAGGGATGTGTAGTCGTTTGTTTGACATCGCGGTGGTTGTTGCACGATTTCCGGTAGTTTCCGCGTTGTTTCCGGTTGTTTCCGCGTTGTTTCAATTCGGCGCCCGGCGGTGCGAAGCTGCGAAGCTGCGGAGCCGCGACGTTGCGAAGAAACGTTGTCACACTGCGAAGAAACGTTGGCGGTGCGACACTGCGAAGACTTCGGCACTGCGAAGGCTCCCCGCGGTACGGACGTACGGTTCCTCCTGCGGTACGGACGTGCGGTTCCTCCTCCGATGCGGATCCTTCCCCGGTACGGACGTACGGTTCCTCCGTCGGTGCGAACGCTGCGAATCCTCCTCCGGTGAGAACGCTGCGAGTTCTCCTCCGGTAGGGACGAGTAGACACGCGCAGACTTCTCCTCCTCTGGCAGGAACGAGTAGACACGGGTAGGCGTCTCCTCCTCCGGCAGGAATGAAGTAGGCGTCTCCTCCTTCGGCAGGAATGGAGTAGGCGACTCCTCCTTCGGCAGGAATGGAGTAGGCGACTCCTCCTTCGGCAGGAATGGAGTAGGCGACTCCTCCTTCGGCAGGAATGAAGATGAGAAGGGGTACAAGTGATTAGATCACAAGTACTGAGACCTCCTCTCCAACCAAATCAGTGAGAAAAAACGCCGACCGTTGGTGTTAGGGCGTCCTTCCTCTTCTGAGTTGAGAGCAGCCGCCAACCAGGCGTGCGTCCGAAAGTTGGTAGGTGAAGAAATACCGTCCTCCCTCGGAAATCGTCTTTTTCTTTCTTCCACGATCGCCGAATGCCACCGTTGGTCGCCAGTTGTTTTGTTGGTCGTCTGGAGGTTTGTAGTAGTTGCCGATCCAATAACAACTTTTACCTCTAACCAACAATTAATTAATACAGAAGAATAAAGTGACACGACCGCTCGCCAGGTAGTCAGACGGAGAGAATGAGCGAGAACAAAGGCGAGCGGCAAAACTCGATCACGCGGCGCCCTAAACGCTACAATTACAGTGTGTGGCGCGTACACGGTTACGGTAGGCAATCGCGGTTGTCACTACAACAAGTGGTGTGTACAAACTGACTAGCGCAGCTACATATACACACGCGACGCCACACACATCAGAAAGTGCAAGTGAGACTGGTGTGATCAGAACCGAGCCTGGGTCCCGTGGACTGGGACCAAGTGATCGTTTGAGGAAGAGTAGCTAGAGAGGTCGGAGTGAGTTTGAGTGCTGTGGATTCGGTGGGTGAGAGTAAGGGAGAATGTTTTCATCAAGGAGGTTTTGGAAAGAGGTGGTTGCAAGCCAGGTGGCTAGTTTCATGTCATGTGCGTTTTCTGGTGACACGCTTCCTTGGTGCCAATCAGTGTGAAGAGAGTTGAAGTCACCACTGAGAATGCATGGTGTTGGGAGCTGCGCGAAGATAGCTGGATCAAACTGGGGTTTTTTGGCTGGTGACGGGTTGTAGATGTTGCAGAAGGTGAAACAGCGCTTGCCAAAATAAACTTTAATAGGGAGGAGCTTGAGGCTTGAAGCTCGAATGTCACCAGGAAGGATTTGAACAGGTAAGGTCTGAGCTTGGAAGGGACGTCAAACCAATTTGGTCAGGCCGCCACCTGTGCGTTGAGCACTGGGAGCAGGAAAGACGCGGTAGCCAGGAAAGGACAGGGTTTGGTGAGGTAGGTGACGTGATTCTTGAATGTGAACAATGCTGGGCTTGTTCGTATGGGGGTGGTTTCATAGCTCTTGAACGTGAGGGGCAAGGCTGTTACAATTCGAACTGAATAAGGAGAACATCATAGAAGTGACTGAAAACGATAATTAGCTACAGCAAGAGCGTTCCGGTCGACAAGGAGGCAGCCTAAGCTGCGCCAGATATTAGCCCTATTTCTCCAGAGTTAACGTAGAGATCGTGCCGGGGCTTCGGCGCTGTCGAACGAAAACGCGTATTATTTGTATATAAGTACAATAATAGAATTTGGGAGTCGTCCACCCAGGTTAGGAGAAAGTGAGAGAAAGGTGTTAGTTTTGTGAGTTTGGGGTTTGGAATGAATGGTTGGCACCTCATTTGTCAACCACACTGCAGGAGGTATGGAGGGTAAGTGTTAGTGAAAGATGGTTTGTATGAGAGAGAGTAGTAGATTGAGTGGTTTTGGTAGAAAGATATTAGATTTATTACCCTCCTGGTACCCCCTGGCCGGTTGTTCCCCCCGCGCCGGCGGGAAGGCTGAGGTGGTGCGGGGGAATCACAGTTAAACAATGCTCAAACAATCCCCTTTAACAAACAAAGGCAAAAACTCACTTCAGTGCTGCACCGACATCGTCAATCGAATGCAATCTGTTCTATGCAAGAAACGCTTCGATCTCTGCTTCTTGTTCAGCTTGAACGGCTGAAATGTAAGTTACAGCTGCACTGCGCTTTTGTGGAGGCTTGGGCTGCTTTATGCGGTGGGTGCTGCTTGAAAACGCTAGGTACAGCCTCTGACTTCAGATCATGAACGATGAGACGTATGAAGGAGGCCCAGTCGACATCCGTGATGGGGAGTGGTGAAGGAATGCGTGATTCCGAGAGTGTTTGTTTGATTAAGAATCATCAGTCGAAGATAAAAAGAGAAACAAAATTCACTTAAGAAATGAATAAAGCAATTAGCAAGCCGATACAATGAGAAAACAGCTATATTTGGCCTACGTATCTGATGGGTGGCGAGTCGTGTAAAAAGATGAAAAAAGTCAATGAGATAGGTTACCTACTTTGTACCTAGTACCAATGCATGGGCCGGAAAAATCCGGAGTGGGTCTATAGATCTCGGAGGGACGAGGGACCCGGAAAAAGTCCAAACAAACGCCTATTTTGCCTTAAATAACCGAAAATTTTCACCCTCCGGGAGGGGGGTTGGGGAGGGATGCACGGCCGGCTAAGGGAGGGGTAAACCCCACCCTTTCCCACCCCCACGGCCCATGTATGCTAGTACCGATAAATGAATGGAAAAGGAACACAGGAAAACCCGGGGGGCAGGCCAAATCTCTTGCCACTTTTCTACCCATATACCATTCACTAATAGAAGAAAGAAAGCTGAGTAGGTAGGCAAAAAGAAGCAGAACAATTAAGGTTAATGGGTGGCTCAACACAATTTCGAGCAAGAACAGTTAATGCGCAGGAAACATGTGAAGCAAGAAGCATCACGATGACGGCGTAGCAGAAAAATAATTCAGTCTTGAATAATACCTACGGGTGCACACAAAACCAAACAGCAAAAAAACCGACGGACCGACAAGCAAGAAACTCGCGCCGCAAGCCACGCGAGCACCTCACCAGCACACACTGGCAGTGCCAGACAACACACAAGCAGACAGGCGCAGCCAGAAAAATCGATACACACCGCCGTTGCAGGTAGGCGGCTAAAGTAAACAAACAGACAACTACATTCGCTTGCACGAAACTGCACTGTACGCAAAAAATAAATGATCTCTTTATTATATTTCCTGGAATTAGCTGTGAAGGAAATTGAAGCGCGTGCTAGATTGTGCTTTTTGTCTTTGGTTTTGTCTTATTCTTAACATTTGCATTTTCAACTATGAGTTAGCGCACATAACAAGATTACTGACTCCGTTTCAAAGTTAAATGAATTCAGAGTTTTTTGCAAATAACTCCTTATGGATGCGTTGGAGCGCTTTGGGCCTTATGACCAAAGTTGTAGAGGGGGTCGAGCTCTGTACTGTGGTGCAACCTAATCTGCGCAACATTGATTGTGTAATCCTAAAATGCGCGATGGAAAAAAATCAACTTTTTGGTAGTGGGTTTGAAAGTGATTTGAGCACGGTGTTCGATTGCTGATACCGTCAGGATTCTAAAGATGTATTTATAGTGTTTGTAGGTCGAACGGTTCCAAAGATATGGACTTGTAAATTTACCCTAAGTATGTATTAGCGGTCGGGAGCGCGATCAGTCCATTAGTTTTTAGTCGTCCATGGTAAAACGTTAGAAATTAGGTAATATGGATTCGGAGCCCCGGACCCCCGGACCCCCGCCGAATTCGGACCCCCAGCCTGGTACGGAAAAATGGTTCTTAAGATTCGGAACCCCACCTAGGCCGTAGTTTAAATTTCACTAAATTTTATTTGCAAAATTATATGGGGCACATTTGGACACCACGGTACGCGGACCATTCCCCCCATCCACCCAGCACCCTAACTTTAGGCCTCAGTTTCAAGCTGCAATTCAAGTTTCTTCCGGTACCAATTTTCACTTTATTTCTTCTATTTTAGTGTATGATCTCTGCTGTTCTTCCGGTACCAATTTTCACTTTATTTCTCCTATTTTGGTGTATGATCTCTTCTGATCTTCCGGTACCGATTTTCACTTTACTTCTTCTATTTTAGTGTATGATCTGTGCTAGTGCGTCTGGTCGCAAATTCTCTCTGGTAGATTGGAGTACTGACGCAACTCTGTTCGGGCACTTTATACTTGATTCGATATTGCCGTATGGTGTGATTACATATTTCCTTGTGTAGCGTAAGTACGATAAATCTTTTTAAATACTTCATTATTATTGGTCTACCTACATGCGCGTGTACTACTGTTTCTAAGTATATTAATTTGAAATACAATTTAATTATAATTTACTTGTATTAGTAAATTTCTAAAAAAATTAATTGAAATTATAATTATAATTTACTTAGCAACAGTAGCGCGTACAAATATACTACTGTACTGTGGAACCAATGTGATGCTCCTTTCGAGCGAAAGAGATACAATGTAGTCTCGGTTACTGTGTTCAACAACGGCATTTCAATTCCCCCAATACTATCAGGGTTCGGATTCGGTTAGGGGATTTAAAATTTGTCATGGGATTTTGGGACTTATCAGCGCAAATTTTTTAGAAAACTTTAGCCCTGGTTGGGCGACCCAACCAAGCCTCTTCAAACTACTAAAACTGTTAGTTGTATGCTCAGAGTGCCTTTCAAACGCAATTTTCAAAATTTCCTCGCATCTGGTTGGGCAGGCAAAATCGGGGGCATGTCAGGGGATTTTGGATCAACAGATTGCCACGACCCTGACTATGATGAGTTTTAGATTCATATATACAGTAGTAGCTCCTTCGCTAGTAAAGATTTCTAGCACAATTTTTATTCAGATTTGATGTACTTTCAGTGGAGCTCAGCGACAGTGTGAAGAAGTCAGTTTTTTGCTCTCCTACCTGCCGTATGGCATTTGTATGTATGTATTTAAATTATTTTTATCTGAGAAATACTTTGTTGGACTCAATTTTTTGTGCAAGTTTATTTGTTCACTGTAATGCTCAATGTTGACCGTCAACACCGTCGTACCGTCATCCTCATCGGACCGCACATTAGCGTTATCCACGCCCGCTTTTAAACACCGGCTGCCAACATACGCGGCTATTTTCCCCCACCGGGCCGATTGTGGTCTATGGTGGCGGATACGGGTTGAGCCTGAACGCATCACGTGACTAATATGTTCATTAACAACTTACAGGAAGCGACGAAAATTTGGCCATTCAGTCGCATGTCAAGATGAAAAAATCCGGTAGAGTGCTGTTCAAACTTTACGATTAAGATCTCTATCGTCTCTCAAATCATACATGTAATATGTAATGGAATGGGTCCGAGCCAGGGATGGTTCTTTTAAGCGAAATTAGCGAATTTTAAGCTAAAAATAATGATTTCTCAGTAAGTTTGTCACATGCATGCAACAGGTCATTACTTTGGGTGGTGGCAGACCCCAGACCTCCCTGTTACATGAATACGGTTTGTTCTGGCTTCTGGAGCTGCTTGCTGGTACGTACATAATACTTGTATTTTCAGTTCGGAGGTTCCATAAACTTCTATAGTGGGGTTAGCCTTTCTAACTTAGGGGCCCTGGTACATGTACGCACCCACCCTGGTGCACGCCTGTATTTACGTACTGTCAGAAACAGAGAATTCACCGAATTTGGATATTTATTAAAAACAAGACGGTTTAATTTTAGGCATGAAGAGAGGGCGGTATGGTCGTGCATTTTACTGGGAATACAACCGTTCAGAGCGTGTCGGTGCCACCAGTTGCTAGAGCGGCAGACTATGACGGCGCATGCGGTCACGCCGATACAAAATACCATACCATTGATCGATTTTGGGCACTTCTGCTGGTGGACATGCTGAATCTCATCACTCTATGGTGCTGACGGGCGGACAGTCTAGCTTATAACATTCCTTATCTATCGTAGGGGCGGTCAATTGATTCTTTCTCAGTTACAGATCCATTCATTCGCCAACTAATCAATCAGACCAGAGCTCCTATTGCTGTGCGGTATCCAGGATTGTAAAAGTGAGAGGTGGCAACATTTTGAAGAGGCTTGGTTGCCTGCTCAACCAGGGCGAAAATTTTGTAAACTGTAAATTAATAATTTTAGCTTTCAAAAACGCGCTTAAAATGCGTCCGGACTCCGGAGCATAAAATTGACAGTTTGAACAAATAATTTAATTTTTGACGGGACCGGAATTTAGGACTTCTTTCTGCGTCCGCCACCCTGCACTCCCTGGGTTCGCTACTGGGTCTGCACCGTACCGTCTACATCTAGAAATCTAGCGCCGTCGACCTCAATCAGACCGGCGGGGGAAAACAGCCGCTTATGTCGGCAGCAGACGTGTAAAAGCGGACGTGGGGAACGCCAGAGCGCGGTCCGATGAGGCTGACGGTACGACGGTACGACGGTGTTGACGGTACTTTTTAGGTTTTGCCCTACAGAGAGGATCTGTAGAGGATTTCAGCCGGGCCGAGCCACAAAAATTGCATTTTCATAAGGGCCGGGTCGGGCCCGGGCCGCAAAAATTGGGTTTTCCGGACTGGCCGGGCCGGGCCGTGAAAAAGGCGGCCCGTGCAGGTCTCTCTACTCTAAATCGAAGTTCCCTAAAATTTCGAAAAAAGGGCAAACCCTAATTTGCACGAGCGGTGCGAGCTGTGCTAGCGTGCGAGCCGCACCGTACCGTAACCCAAACTGCGCCGTAACGCTCCGAACTTGCGCCAAATTCAAATCGCTGAAGTACTGGCACCCTACTTCAAGTCTCCAGGTCTATCATTCATTGCATCCCAGATCGTGCACAACTTTGAAAGTTCTGGGATTCGCTGTTCTCCGCAAAATTCGCGCTACAGTAAACGCCAATTCTGTAGCTTCCCTCGGGCGCGGCGGACCTATCGCCTTCTTCAGTGTTGTGCCAGATTCTGTTGTTCTCTCCGCACAGGGATGTGAAATGTGTTTTTTCCGGTGTTTTTTCCCGTTTTCCCGAGAAAGACAAGCCGATTGAAAAGGGAAACGTGGTTTAACGAATACGGAGTCTGACAACAGGGGCTTCCACTAACCTCGTATCAAGAGCTAAGCAGAAAACAAACATACCATGAGACAACTTGCAGGCTGGCAAGCAAGCGTTGTCAAGATTGTTCTGAAGGAAGATATGTCATTGAGAAAGGGTCAAAAACTTTATGTTGAATGTTGAATGTTTAATACACGTCCAACAGAATAACAAGCAACTCAGATCAAGGGGAGGGCGTGGCCGTTTGTCCGACGAGTGCCCTTCCCCGCAAGTACTCAGAAAAATCTAACTCCTGAATTAATTTTCTGAAGCGCGAAACCGTGGCTGCATTAACTATTTCGGCTGGCAAACTATTCCATAGGGGAGCAATACTCCGGAAAAACGACGAAAAGGGCAGTGAAAATTTAATTCAGACACTAACCCAGTATAGGGGAATCAGTAGCCACTGTAGATCAGACGGCAATAAGATCGGCGGAAATCTGTTCTTTCAAACGTTCGATCACTAGAGCATGTCTGTGGGCGCACTCTTGTAGGGTTTCTCTGCGCTTTGTTGGTTGGCCATTCTTCAAAGCAGCATCACACATCTGAGTGGTGGTGGGGTCGCGGTTGGACCGGAACAGTGTGTTGGGCGAGTCTGTAGTATTGGAGGGGATGACTGCGTCCTGTAAATTGTCTGCTGACCGGGCCTCCAACTGATCCATCATCTGAACTTGTTTAAGGTACTGTTTATGTTTGTATTTTTCGGTGGCGAAATACGTGCTCAACATTACCGCACCACACACCACCGCTACACCCATAACCATCAGCGCGATCTGCCAGGGACTCCAACTGGCCGACACTTCATCTTGGCCTAGATCTCCTGGGTGCTCCGGCAACGCTCTAAGACCATCGGGTGAGTCTGTCTTGCTTTCATTAGACATACCAACTTTCACCTTACAAGTACAAATCAAATCACCAAATACAATATGCAAATTTTGCTTTACTATACGGTAGGTATACTATCATCTAAGCAAGGACATTACTTTCCTGGTCAACGATCTCTTTTCGGTACTGTCTATTGACTGCACGAAAATTTTGAACATTCGGACTGTTGGAACGGACTCGCATCGCAAGGTAGTGCTGGAATTGAAAGACCAAGTCACAAAGCAGGCTGTGATGCAACGAAAAAGAATGGCGCTGGAAAAATCTTCAAAACCTCAATATGCGTCTGTCTGTCTGTCTGTCTGTCTACATCGGCTGCGATCTTACGCCGTGGCAAGCAAGAAGGCTTGTGAGGCTTGAGAAAGGAATTGCGGGAACAACGAAAAAATTGTGAAATCTCGTGTGTTATGGTTCTGATAGGGTAGGGCATTATAGTCGGACAATGGGCCTAGCCCGCCCTTTATTTAGATAAACCTAAACCTACTCTAGGCACTAGATTTGCGTGAAATTTGGTTGAATGCCGTTCACAAAGTTGAGTGCCGCTAACGATCAAACACCATATATTAATGGAAATTAGCAATTTTAAATGCAATCACTGCAGCTGGTGCCTTTTCTCTTTATTCCAGCCCGGCCGTTTATGTGAGGCATACCCGCCTGGCATCAAAATTGGGCCCGTCCCGGGTATTGTTTGTTTGTTTTTCTTTCAGTTCCACTGAAAATCACCAGGTATCCTAAAAATGGTGCTCGGCCCGGCAAAAATCCAGCGCGGCCCGGTTCGGCCCGTCCATTTTGTTTTGTCTGACTGTAAGCTATTGTAAATTTGGGGTGAATTTTCTGTTTTGTACTTGCACGGCCCGACCCGCCCAAATCCTCAACGGCCATGTCCGCCCTACGCCCTCTAGCCTAAGGTGGGCCAAGCCTTTCAGTTTTTTGCTCACGCCTGGTAGTACGTATGTACGTACTACTTATGTACATAAGTCGTACGAAGCAGTCTATATGTCATTGACACCATTCTTTGTTTTTGTGTAGTGTGCAGTGAATTAATCAGATGCAGGTAAAGTTCTGTTTGTATTGTGTTGTATTGTGGACAGACTTGCTTTGCTATCCGCACATTTCAGAAGTTGGACGTGGTGAACAAGCTGTTCAATGTGCTGGACAACATATCACCCTCGATAAATCGGTTGATTGAAGACGGCAGTGAACTGGCCACTGGTCACAGCATCAGAAAGGCAGAACAGAGAGCGCAGGAACTGTACAGAGAAGAGACGAGAGGCAGTTTCGAGCGAAACAGGGGCAGAAACAGGACACTGCGAGAAAAGTGGATGAAGAGAGAGAAATGGCCGGTGAGGGCGGAGCCTCTGAGTGCCGCCGAGAGCCACTACGCCTGCACCCTGCTGGCCAACTACAAAAAGAGAGAGGACGACCTGGAATTAGCAGAAAGACGAACGTTGGGCGCAGCACTTGAAGTGGTCAAAGCGCGCCGACAACAACAGAAGGAGGAGTACATGAGCACAGTGGAGAGAATCTTTAACGGAAAGAATTTGGAGGTTGAAAAAGCGAAACGGGTGTTGAGCTGGCTGGACAACGAACTCGTAACTTCAGATAACGACCCGCACGAGAACTCCAAGTTCATTGTCTACTTGTATCGCTACCAAGCCCTCCCCGAACTACAAGAGAAGCAGAAGAATTTGGCCACTACATTTCAGAATCTCTACCAGACGGAAGCGACCAAGTACGAGAACTGGCACACACTGAAAGACTCGGCCAACTTAACCGACGCCATAAACCACCGTCTCGTTCTGAGGCGATTGGTCGAGCAGTTGAAAGAGAGCTACAACGAGGTGGTGGTGGCACAAGGGCGAGTCCTCGAGCTGGCAGCCCTGATCAAAATCCCCACACCACAGATGACTGACGCTGAGCTGAAGTTGCTAACCAGAACAAGAGAGATGATGATTAAGACGACGGCAGTGGCCTCAGAAGTACAGAGTTTGCCAGAAGAGACCGTTTACGATATATCGAACAGACTGGACATGCACTGGCAGACATTCGGTCTCGCTCAGTCGAGCATAGACTCAGCCAACGAAGAGATCTTGAAAAGAGAGGAGCTGTTGAGATCACGGAATCTTTCGATGCCTGCTAGCAATCCATACGAACCAGCGATGAGAACGGTCGAAAAGTGTGCCTCATACATGAAGGAGCGGCAAGACGAGATCGAACAGTTCCCAACCTTGAGATACGTCGGCGCCACCTTCGCCTCCTACTTCAGATGCTTGACCCACGTCAGATCGATGACCGCCTATCATTCTCAATTGATTAGCAACCGCGACAAAATGGCGCAGCAAGTCGGTGCACAGCAAACCGAAGAAAGGATCGCATGGGCCGCACAGACGCTGAACAAAACAGAACGCGAGGCGGCCGACTTGGAAGAAGTGCTGGAGCCGATCTTCAAGCGAATCCGCCGGGTGGCTGCGCGCAGCATGTCTTTGCATCAGCCGGCTGTCACTGTGCAACTGCGAGAGGCGGTGAGAATCTGTGAGGAAAGCAGAGACGCATTGAAGGCACATCAAGCAGCGCTGGACACGGCTACACAGAAAAACGCGGAGCTTTCCAACTATCACCGCAGAGCGCTGGAAGAAGCCGAGAATAAGCTGGCAGAGAAGTGCAAGTATGTGGCGCGAATAACTGAGAAGAATCCCAAGGCTAAGGTGATGTGTGATGCATTGGCGCTAATTCATCAACTCAAATTTGTCACGTCTCATCTGCAAGAGGACATGGAACACGCACGAACTCGCAAAGAAGAGCAGTCGGATAAACGACACGTCTACTTGCATCAGTACCTGCGCAGTCGACAGCTCTATCTCTCAGCCGACATGGACGCGGTGTTCAGATGCAAAGCGCCTGCAATCTGAAGCATCACCATCTACTCGTCTCTCGATATCCACTAATTTTTATTGACCTAAAAAGGTCTTCTCATCTCTATCATTTTATTTGATCTTGACGACTATTGGTGTCTGATTGACTTGGCTTATGCAATGTGTTAAATGCTATATTTCCTATTTTACATCCAGGCTACTCAGAGTACCACTACCAGACCAGCATAGCATACATACAGTACTTGAGGTGCGCTCTGACCGAGCCCGGCTTCATTTCCAATCGCTAAAATACAGGGCTGGCCAAAAAGGACCGCCTGGGGCCTATTTCACCAATTTACAAATCATCACAAATACAAATACAAACGGATTTCTGTTTCACCAACATGCCAATTCACAAATACAAATACAAACGAAATACAAGTGGAATTTCACAAATACAAACGAAATACAAACGTTCCTGTTTCACCAAAATACAAGTGATTTACAATTCCTTCCAATTTGTGAAATTTTTTCACAAAGGCTTTGTAAATTGATTCTATGTTTAGTGTTTCGGTGCGTCTTATGGTGCAAATGTGACTAGGTGAATTAGAAGAGCCTAAAAACACTCTAAAATAAATTCAGCGCTGCAAACGTTCTCCTACCGGCTAAAAAACACGTTTTTGTTTGCTCTCACTTCACCTATTGAAACGGTCGAAAAGTCACTCTGGAACAGCCGTGATTGATTTTCAAGCACTGTAAACAACACAGAAGCAAAACAAAGCAGTTGTATGTATGGCATGATCAGCTTGTTTGCTCTGCTAGCAAAAGCAGACAGATTGGCGACAGTGTAAAATCGCAACCTACATATTACCTAAATACATACCTGTTACTTAAGCTTATCAGCTGTACACTGACTGCAGTGGCGTATCCAGGATTTTGGAAAGGGGGGGGGTGTAAAATTTTGAAAGTGCCTGGTTGGGCCGCCGAAGACTTCGTATCAGACCTGTGGGCGGAGCCAAAAAACCGCAAAAAAATAGAAAAAAGAAAAAAGGAGAGCGACGAGGTTCTAAACGAGGTTTCAAAGCAGTACCGACAGTGGAAACAATGAATATCTGTTTTTTATTATTTATTGACTCCGATTATTATTCCAAGCTTTTTTCTGTCCTGTAACGCGATGTTGGGTTGCTAGCATATGCCTAGTTGCTGGTAGACCGGCATAAAATCCCATACATCTATAGCTAGTGTTGATACAATGGATGTAGTAAAATAGTGTAGTACATGTATGAGTACAGCAGCCAACCGCAGAACAAATAACTATGCTACTAATAGCATTGGTCAGCGGCCTGCCACAGCGTAGATCAAATGAGGAGTTGGCGCAACTTTACGACGCACGATCAAAGAGTCGACCAATCAGCGATCAGTTCGTTTTGGCCTGACGAAGTCTTAAATTGCAAGTCGATCACTTCGCACTTTGATTTGAGACGAACAGTTCGATCACTTCGCAAAAACAGGTTTTCGGCAAAAACGCGAAGTGTTTTTTTTACGCCGAATAGATCCAAAAAACACTTCGCTTTTGCAAAATGCGAAGTGTTGGGGTGTGCAGATCTGCACATGATCTGTTGGCGGGGGGATACTGTACGTATAATCATCTAAAAATAGTGCAACAGTGCTTCTCAAATTTTCCGTTTGTATTCCTGGCGTCAAATTTACGTACCAACCGATTTATGCTATTCTTTGCTTCCAGGCTGAAGAAACAAATGTTCTAAGGAATTCCGGTAACGGCACGGCACCCGCCGACTCTGGCTCTACACGATGAGAACTCTACCAGAAAGCCTACATATTTTAATAGCATAAACAAAGTCTAAACCGTACAGTAGTGTTGTCTGTCTGAAACACCAGTACTATTTGAAAGAACAGTGTTGAGCAGAAAAATACGAACTACGACGCTACGAGAATATGGTGAGACCAGGGACCGACTCCCTAACTTGACTATCCTATTACCCCTACTATTCTGGCAGAAATCATACTGAAAATAGTGCAACAATGCAATTCTGCAGTCAAATCCGAGCCTAAAAACTGCTATTCGACTTGCTATTCGAAATGCTTCCAGGTTCATCGCTTCCATGCCCAATATTCAAGCTTTCCAAGGCTGCTGTGACAAAGGTCATGACTGAAGCATTTTACGTGCCAAATGTGAACGCACATACTACACTGCACATACCAGACTACAGTAACTACTGGTGTTGCTGTCGGACCGCCCAATTATTAGAATTTTAGTGCAATTTTCATGCATGCCGCTTCAAGTCACAAAAGACAATAAATGACCATCAAACCTACCCTGCCTCTGCCTGCAGCCATATACATTGTAATTATAATAAGGTTCCAACAACTTTGCCCCAATACTGTGAGGTGTTTTTGCAGGCATGTTTATTAGTGAGATGTGTTCCACAGCCATCCAGCAGCTGTAACATGCTTAACGGAATCCTGACTGTACAGCTAAAAGTAAGGAATGGGAACTGAATCGACGCTGTCGTTGTACTTACTGCTACGCTACGCTAAAGCCCACTTTTTTCGGACGATGTTAGATATTTGCAGTAATTCGAGCAGACAAATGAAGAGAAGAAGTAATAAATCAATCTAATATTTGTCTTGTATCTTGTACAGTCTCTTCTTAACACTCAGGAATGTCGGTCGACTGTCGGGGATATATTCAAAGCAGTCAGTCATCAGTTGTTTTATCTCTGGGGACATCTCGATCGGCGCCGTCAATTGATAGTTTGTGTTTGCAACGTGTTTGTACGTTTCCTCGCACGTCCACTCCGGGTACGGCTCCTGACCAAGCGAAAATATTTCCCACAAAAGCACACCAAAACTCCAGACGTCGGACTTGGTAGAAAAGACATCTAAACACGATCGAGTTTAACAGAGCTGGCAAAGTTCTCACTGACTCTGTTTGAGGTACTCTGGTGCCATCCACTTGGTAGTGCAATCCATGAACCCGGTCTCTGAATGGTGTTTAGCCAACACGCCCAGTCCATAGTCGCAGACTTTGAGTATCCGCCGCGACCGGTCCAGCAAACAGTTGCGAGCGGCCAGACTGCGATGCACGATCTTCTGTTTCTCCAAAACACGCATTCCTTGGCTGGCCTGCACACAGTGGTCGACGCGTTGCTTCAGATTCATCTTTATCGGGTCTCTGAGAGCGTCCAACAGTGAGCCTCCTTCCATCCACTCCATCAAAATCATTAGCGGCGATGCATCGGCGGCTATGCCCACAATTCTCACGATGTGGTCAAACTCGTTTATCTTGCGTAACATGCGAATCTCTTCCAGAAACTGCAACTGTCTGTCACAACTCTCTCCCAATAACTTCTTTACGGCCACTCTTTGGTATCTAAAAAACGGAAAAGTAGGTAGGTGGACCTAATTTGGGTTGGTCTAAACAAAATCGACGAAAAACCTTAAAAATAGGTAAAAATCGATACAGATTTTTGCATAACTGGGGTTCTTACTTATTCTCTGCAAGTGTCGCCATTCTGCGTTATATTTATGTGCATCAAGATGCTGCGTTAGATAGCCCTTGAATTTAAACACTTTTCTGTCAAACGGGCATTTTATACGTCAACAACGTAGTAGAGAGTGAGAAGGCAAAAAGTCGGTTTTCCGACCCAAATTAGGTCCACCTCCACCTACTCTACTACACTTATGACAACAACTCATGCCTGCTGCTATCCAGTAAGGCAATTCCTCGGAACGTTTCGGTCAAGCTTCCAGCGCCCATAAAGTCGCCAGTAAAGATGTGCACTCGTCTGAATTCCCACTCTTGACGCGGTATTGCTCTCCGCAGTAAAACCGAAGGGTCGCCTTTTGACACAGGTAATTTGGCAGTTTGCAAACACTGAATTAGCATTGGCACGCTGGGGAACTTTCGGTCGGCATTCATCCAACAGATTCCCTCCTTGGTTTCCGTGATCGGGTAATGCTGCACTGCTTTGTGGGCTTTCACAGACACAATCAAGATGCGCTCACCGTCAGCCTGCTCAGTTCTGCGCACCAAAAAGTCGCCGTCGCTGCTCAACATCAGTTCGACGTCAGAGATACAGAGCAGTCCGTGGTAGTAGGCTTGTTCTTCTATGTCGTTCAAGTCCTGGCGCGCTCCCGTTATCGCAGTGTCGGCACTGCTGCTGGCCGAACTTTGAAGAGAAGCTAAGGCTGTTTTTAGACCAGACAATGACATTACACAGACACACACAACAATACACAAACAACTGTGGCCTACCGAAGATTTGCAAAAGACAAGTACGTAACGTGTTGGAATGACCTTTGGTCTTCAGGGCTTAGAACATTTTACATTTTATAAAATGCGTGATTGAAAAACGTCATCACGCAACCCCCCAACATTCTTTCCATCACGCAGCATTTTCAACGAACCATTTTTTCAGCTTCGCACGCTTCTTCCGCATTTTCCCGGCGAAAAGTGCAAATTGCTCATCGGACATTTGGCCGCCCTGCGCGAAAAGGATTGTAGCCAAAAGCTTTCTATAGCAAATTCCCCTGGCGGCGCGTCATTATGTGAAGAAGATAACCAAACTTCACACAAGTATAGTGCCAAGAGTAACTTAGATGCCTGCCCGCCAATTTTCAGCTATCTCAGTTGCTTCAAAGGGTCAGTTTCACATGTATTCTTGGATTCTTGGTTTCACATAGCCGAAGATATTCTGTGTGATTTCTCTGAGTTTCAAGCGTTATTGTGCTAAACTGGATTTGCAACGCCAGCGAGCTCAGCAAAAGTGATAAAGAAGAGAGGAGGGGAAATGGTTCAAAGCAAGTGCTTTTGAGTTCTGTAAGCAATACGGCAGTCGGCAAAGAAGTCGACTGGGTGTCTCTCAGCGCAGATTTAGTTTCACATGCCACAGCTTGTTAGAACCTGAAAGCTGCTTCTTGCTTCTTCAGGACTGCATTGACCACGGCTATTGCAATGCTCAACGAAGACTATCCTGATCGTCTAGTGGAATTTTCAGTGGTTTTTGGAACAGAAAGATCACAAACGATCGGTTTCAGATCGCAGCCTCTGGTCTGATGAGGCTCAGTTCAGGCTTACTGGTGGAACGCTTTGAAAATCGCTGTTTTCACGCTTTGTTGAATAAACGCTGGGGAACGCTTATTGGGACATCCTTATATACTGTACATTGTACTGTACATAATAATGTTTCTAGATTTTTTCTGGTTTTCTATACGAACTGCGGCCGGCTCTAAAAATAATTTCAAATTACTGCATATGAGTCCGTTGCTAGGCAGTGCGCCTATTCTACGTTTCTCTTAAGGCCGCTCGCGCCTTTCGTTCGATTCGATCCGGTTTTAACCTCTTCAGTGTATTTGTTTCTGCGCAAATTCTGTGCCTTTTGACACTTTTTACTTCATTGTAACTGAATCTTAGCGCGTTATCTCGTAATGACAGTAGCGCAGTTTTGATTCTTAATCGTCGCAGTCATGAATGCCAAAGAAAAACCGAGGTCAGTAGAAACTGCTAGTAAGGACACCCTGTATTCTTGGGTTATTCTGGCTGCTGCTTTCCTCACTCAATGTATTTGTTTCGGGATGAGTTTGTGCTTTGGAATTTACTTCGTCACCTTGCTTGAGTATTTCAACTGTACTAAACGCCAAGTTACTGTAATTGGTTCTATGGCTTACAGCATAACGTGTGGTTCAAGTAGGTGTTTGGTGCAACGATTTGCGGTCGATCCTGACACTGTTTCAGCCCTGCTATCGAGCATACTGTACCGCAAACTTGGTTGCCGAGTGGTGGTAATGTCCGGAGGAGCCATAGCTTCACTGGCCTGTCTGCTCAGCTACTTTGCACAGAACCTCTATCACCTCTATCTCACATACGGCCTGTTGCTTGGTCTGGGACTTGGACTGGCTTACACGCCTACCGTAGGCGTTCTGCCGGATTACTTCGACCGATACAGATACTTTGCCACTGCATTTGTGACGGTCGGCAGCGCAACCGGCACTTTTATCTTTCAGCCGATTTTCCACAACCTCATTGACTGGTTTACATGGAGGGGCTCCATGCTCATTAACGCCGGTAAGGCGCTTCTGCAGCAAATAATGTAGTAGACGTAGGCTTGTTGGCCATTTATTCCAACCGAGTTTAGGCATTGCGCTGCAGATCACTGTCTTTGGCAGTTTGATGAAAAGTCGGACTGTCTATACAAACATCCGATTTCACCAACTCATCGAATCGAGTCTCCTGAGGGAACTAAAGTTTTGGCTGTTATTCGTGTCGTGCGTTTTTTGGGGAGGCAGCGTCTATACGGTTTTCTCATTCATCAATAGTTTGGTAATTAAGCACGGCATCACAAAAGCTCAGGTACAACTGTACGTACTGCAATGTTGTCCTGCCCGGTGGTATTCGCTGTTGTAACGCTTTCAGAGCACCCTTCTGGCAGCTCTAGTCGGACTGTGCAATGTGATTGGAAGGATCACCTCCTCGGTAGTTGGCCATCAGCAGTGCACTAATCGGGCGCTATTCTTTTCCTCGGTTACCGGCATGTTTAGCGTGGGAATCGTCTGCGCAACACAAAGCCACTCGATGCTTTCCTTTGGCCTTTCGTTTGTTATATTTGGTCTGGGATTCGGTTGCAGCTTGGCTCAGCTGCCCGGAGTTATCATGGACTATTTTGGAGTATCGCGGCTGATCAACGCTCTCGGATACACTTTATTCGGAGTAGCAGTCGGTTCCATTGCTCTGCCTCCGCTCGCAGGTACGTATGTACACTGCATGCATGCATGTAGTTCGTTTTATTAAAAACAGACAGTAGGTATTCTTCTTTTTAAGTTTAGTTTAGTATCGTTAGTAACTAACTACTAGGACTACTAGGTACGGTAGTTGGAACGGACGCTTAGAACGAGAAAATCGACCCTTGTTCTTCAAAACTATGTCTACACTGTATGTGTAAATCGAAAAATCGGCCATCGCAAAATCTTAGCTCTAGGGGCTCCGGTATCGGGAGGATCAGTGGCGTACCCAGTTTGAAAGGGGTGTAAAATTTTGAAGTTTCTTGGTTGGCCCGTTGCCCAACAAGGGCGACAAAAAATCGCAAAATTAGCCTTCAAAAACGTGTTTAAAAAGCATTCTGAGCTTAAAATTGACAGAAATTACAAGTTTTAGTAGTTTAAAGTGGCCTGGTTGGGCTTCTGCCCGACTAGGGCGTGAAATTTTTGAAAATGTAGCCTTCGAAAACGCATTTAACATGTATTCTGTGCATAAAATAGACAATTTTAGTACATAATTAATTCATTTCTCTTATTTTTGTCTAATTTTTCCTACCTAAATTCACCGCAAAGGGGTTGTACACATCCTACACCCCCTGGGTACGTCACTGGGGAGGATGTAGCTAAAGGTGACTTGTGATAAAGCTTAAGAACACAGCCCTCTAGGTGCCCTGGCTCGCTAGAGCCAGCCCTCCGAGTCCGAAGCAGGGTGGGCAACCCGAAAAATTGGGATGTCAAGGGGCCATATATCGTAAGTAACACTCAATCAAACATCACCCCTTGACAGCCCGATTTTGCGGGTTGCCCATCCTGCTTCGGAGGGCTGACTCCAGCGGTGCACCCAAGGGGTGTAGGGTGTGTACACCCCCTTGCGGTGGAGGCAGGGAGGAAAAATTAGACAAAAATCAGAGAAATGAATTAATTATGTACTAAAATTGTCTATTTTATGCTCAGAATACCTTTTAAATGCGTTTTCGAAGGCTAAATTTTAAAAAATTTCTCGCCCTGGTCGGACAGAAGCCTAGCCTAACCAGGCCGCTTTAAACTACTAAAAATTGTAATTTCTTTCAATTTTAAGCTCAGAATTTTAAACCCGTTTTTAAAAGGCTACATTTGCGAAATTTTCTCGCCCTTGTTAGGCAGCGGCCTAACCAGGCAACTTCAAAATTTTACACTTCCCTTTGGCAAAATCCTGGGTACCCCACTGGCTGGCTCTGGAGAGCCAGGGCACCTAGAGTGCTATGCTCTTAGCGTTAGCACAAGTCACCTTTAGCTACATCCTCCCCAAACCGGAGCCCCAGCTAAATTTTGCGATTTTTTCGATTCACACATAGCTTTGAAGAACAAGTGTTGTTCCCGCGAACTGTCTCTTCTTGACAATCATTGAATGTGCGCACCTACGTATTCACTGCAGTAAAGGGCGATCCAGAAAATTCAGTCTTCTGTTTTCTAGGTTGGGTGGCAGACGAGCTTAGCGAGGAATGGGCATTCTGTTTGGCCTTTGTTTCTGGTTCTCTTTCTTCCCTGTTGGCATTTATAACCTGTTTTCTGAAATACAAGGAGACCACACAGGCGTTGATCGAGCAAGGTCAACCCCTGTCTGCACTTGCTGTTGACACCTTCGACAGTTTGATTGAGCCAACACTTGGAAACCAGTGAACATCAACTAAACCAAGCTATGCTTGCGGCTTCGGCAGAGTTTCTGAACTTCAGGCTGTACCACAGCAACATACAGCAAAGAAACGGTAGAGCCCTTTCATTTCTGATGCATATCATACGTACTACGTACTGATACGATAAAATTATAGAAAAATTCTTCCTTAAACAACCAAATACGGTACTTTTACCTGTGCTCTGTGTGTTTGTACAGATTATTTTACGAAGCTCTGTGATTGAGTGCAGTGCAGAGAATCAGTTCGGGTCCGCTTAGTCGTAGTCCACAGTGAACTTGTATATTCCATTTATTATATTTATTTGTACGTATTTTATTATAACTTTTGTATTTCCACCGTTTCACGATGTCTAAAAGTGCGCAGTGTATGAGGATGAAAAATTGCAAGTGGTACGGACGCTGGACGTATGGACGTAAGCTGTGAAACACTGTTTTCTAGGTCTTCCAATGACACACACAGACAGAGAATTTTTGGTGTAATTTTCACGTGTCTGACAGCCTCCATTCAAACGATCAGCCTTCCTTCGTTTCTTAAGCTAGGATCCCGACTCGCACTTGTTTTGTAGCTGTTCCAATGGCCTTTTATATTCTGGTACTCCCGTTTCTAGAATCTAGCTGGTTAGCGAGATATTCACTGAAAGAAAACTACGAAATTTCCGCAAAATGCCACTCCGTTTTTTTTCGAAAAATCTTTATAACTTTTTGTGCAAAGGCCCTGCTAATGTTTTAAGAGAAGTTAGGCATGAGTTGGCCAAACATAATGAGCGCATTAAAATCTGCTGTTTAGGGGAGGCGGGGTGTTCTATATACTTGCTATTTCACGCGCAGCAGCACGCGCTCGCACGCAGTTGAAGCGTCTGGCCACACCCTCACAGGAAGCTACTTCCACGTAATTTGAGCGTTCTGCTGCACGTACCTTGTCTTGCGTTGCGTGTGAAGTAAAAGACTGCTTGAAACTCCAAGTTCGGTAATCAAAATCGAATCGTTTATGCGCTAATTCCACCAAATAAATTGCGAAGAAAAATCTTACGCTAAAACAGGCTCTTCTCTAAAACTACAAATAAGTGCTGGATAATAGATTTTGTAGCGTTCTTAGGTTGGTGTATTGGTGCACCCGTTTCTGTTAGAAGTTCTAAAGCTACAAAGAAAGTGGCGACCAGTCGAACGACGACCAATTAAATAGGCGACCAATCAAACGGCGACCAATCAAACCGGCGACCAGTTAGACTGGCGACCAATTAAGCCCGCGACCAATTCAAGTGGCGACCAATCAATCGCGATCAATCAAACCGCGACCAATCGATCGCGACCAATTGAATCACACACACAAATCGCCAACTCGAAAGTATTAAAGTTGCTAAATTGCTAGATACCGGAGATTTCCGCTTATAATACCACCATAGTTAGAAGACCATGATCTTTAAATAGGTTTTTGTTTTCAGTTATAGGACCATGGTCTTCTAATAGGTGGTCAGAAAACATAGTTCGTAGACACCCATTTTCCAGTTAAAAGACCATGGTCTTTAGTTAAAGTGACCGATTTCAGCACACAATTAACTGTTTTTAAACTAAACAAAAGCTGTCCATCGTGAGAAAACAAAGTCAGAAGTACATAATATAGATAAAACATGATTCTGATTTTTGTTTTGAACGCAATACAGTACCTGCTATGCTTCAACACAACCTTTCTTTTTGTAATTTCAAGTAAAGTTTTGCAAGTCAAGCGTAAACTGGTCAGGTAAGTCTGGAACAGCCATCTAGGTGAAAAACAAATTCAACTATTGGCCAAAGATCCTTTTTGCAGTGAAATAACATTTTGCAGTTATAAGACCATGGTCTTCAGAAGGGCGCCAAAAAGTGACCCTAAATCTGGGCATTTTCCAGTTAAAAGACCAGGTCTTATAAGTGGAAAACTCCGGAATGCAGGCAAAGGAAAGCAATAAGACGGACGGACAGTTTACTGCCGTGTGAAAAGGTCAAAATGAAGAAAGAAAATGTCCACAACAGCTTCTAGCTGAGCTTATTCTGTAGCTAGGGTAATGGTCTACCGATCTGGTCGTGGCTATGAGTCTATGCGTATGAATGAATTTTATACAAAGTTTTAGTGAGGTTCGGGGGGAAATCGGCCGATAATCGATGAAGTAAGGTGATAGGACTAGACTAGAGCGCGTAATCTGAGATAGCATGCAGGAATTGGTTGTGGATGTGCTGGTGTGTAGTAAAACAATAATATGGAGGTCAAAATCAGTTGTTTGATACCGCATTCGGGATTTTCATTTCATTTCATTTTTCAATTTCATTTTCATTCATTAAAGATTTTCGGGTTAGGTGTAGCTGGGGGGAATCAGGGAAGGTCAGAAATGGACTAGATACCAATTAATTAACTTTCTTATGACTATACGTATACGACTCCGGAACGTGCCCTATACTGATGCGTACCCCTAGGGGTATTTTTATATTTGGAAACAGGCCATCCGGAGCTTTTTTATGCTGATTTAGTGATCATTAGACTCGTCAGGCGAAGGGCTTTCAAATGATACATGATATGACCATTTTGGACGATTTTGAATTTTTGGAATTTTGCAAAAAAAAATAATCGAAAATCGATATTTATCGATAGAAATCGTTAATTTATAATTATTTATGATTAGGGATGCAAATGGTATCCGGTATTATTTGGTATTATTCGGTATTATTTGGTATTTTCTAGGTATTTGGTATTTGGTATTTTTTTATACCAAATAATACCAAATAGTTTAAATAACTAAACAGTTAGTTTTTAAGCGATAAATTCTGCATATTTTGCGACTGTATACCATGTCAGAGCTCTTCTGTTCAGAGTTTTCTCCTTATTTCTAATTTACTAAAAGTTTAACAATGCAGATACGCAGAACAAGACGTCTCTTTACCGTTTCTGAGCAAGAAAACAATAAAGAATTCTGACAAGTTTAGCTTATAACAAACAACCATTCATGGAAAATTCTCAAAAAGTGGGAGGGGGCCCCCATGAAACGATGCAAGGCGATTTTCGGTGAAGGGGGTCCGAAAAAGCGGGATTTTGGTACGACGTCGTTTATGGACGGCCCCTTTATCGAGACCGAGCCTAGACCGCAAACGTCACAACGTGCTTGCCCATTTCCCGAGTAAGTGAAAAACCATCAAATTCTGCTCGTTTTCTTTCTCGGCATGACTAGATTTCTTTTAGATGCAACAAAAACTCTTCCACTGAGGCAAAACTTATATATTTTTGCAGAAAAAAACAAAAAGTATGACTTTGCGCTCATTCCAAACAGCTAGCGACCTGTTTATCAACTATTTGGAATTATTTGGTATTATTTGGTATAGAAAATACCATCTGCTATTTGGTATTTGGTATTTTTTTATACCATTTGCATCCCTATTTATGATCATACATATACAAAGGGGATTGGGGGGTCCCCCCCCCGAGACAGGTTAAGGGACCCCCCCCCCGACCCCAAAAATACAAGTACTAGTAGCGGCTCCCAGTACTAACAAACTGGCTCAGAAACGACTAATTTTTAGCCTAAAATTCGCTTGAAAAGCCTTTGAAAACCGAATTTGGCGTTTCCACTGCTGATATTTAAGAGAAATCGGTGTTTTTGGAAACCCTTTTTGTCATTTTTTGCTTGTTTTTAGCTCGAAAGCGCTATTTGGCAGCTTAAAATGGCGATTTTTAGCGTACTTACGGAAAAAACATGCTAAAAACGCATTTCCAGGCGTTTTGGAGCTTTTTGAAATTTGGGACCCCCCTCTGGGCGAAACCCCCCTCGACCCCCGACCTGAGGAAAAACCCCCCTAGCCCCCTCCCCCCAGGTCGGCCCGGAGCTGTTACATGTATGTTTATGATTATTAAACACATTAATTTCTGTTTGGGATCGGTTCCTGATTTCCCCCCCCAGCTTCCGGATTTTCAGTTAGGGGGATCAGGTGTAGCTGGGAGGGGGGTGGGGGAAATCACGAACCGACCCTAAACAGAAATTAATGTGTTTAATAAGCATAATTAATTATAAATTAACGATTTCTATCGATAAATATCGATTATCGATTATTTTTTGGCAAAATTCCAAAATTTCAAAATCGTCCAAAATGGTCATGTCTAGAGTGCGAACAATACCTGAAAACCCCAATACCCAATACTTGCACGGCTGGGCCAGAAATTGTACTTCAGTGAACAGATACATTCCAATGATGCAGGCAGGACCTTTTGCACTGGGATTAAAGTTTTTGTAAAGGCCTGATTAATTGGGCCACTGCCAGACCTCCTGTCACATGTACGGACAACTGCCAACTGGCTGAAGCGTCAAGGTTCTTAGCTGTAGCTCTGAGTATGGTTGCAAATGGTATAAAAAATACCAAATACCAGATGGTATTTTCTATATCAAATAATACCAAATAAATAGTTGATAAACAGGTCGCTTAGCCGTTTGAAATGAGCGCAAAGTCATACTTTTTGCTTTTTCAGCAAAAATATCTAAGTTTTGCCTCAGTGGAAGAGTTTTTGTTGCATCTGAAAGAAATCTAATCATGCCGAGAAAGAAAACGAGTAGAATTTAGTGGTTTTTCACTGACTCGGGGTCGGGAAATGGGTAAGCACGTTGTGATGTTTGCGGTCTAGGCTCGGTCTCGATAAAGGGCCTGTCCTGAAACGACGTCGTTCCAAAGTCCCGATTTTTCGGACCCCCTCCCCCAAAATCGCATTGCGTCGTTTCATCGGGTCGAGACTCCCTCCGCCTAAGGCGATGTCGTTTTCGGCTTACCCCTCCAATAAAAGTGCAGTACATACAGTACTGTCATGTTATCTTGTTACCATGTTATCTTCTGTATGTAAAAAACCTTTGCCAGAATGTACTCAAATTGAAAATAATACAATCGAAGTTCCCTAAAATTCCGAAAAAAGCGCTAACTCCCTCCCCTCCTGGTGTGTCGTCTATCGTCGCATTTCAGCGAGCCGGGAGATGATAATCACTGGAATGGAACGCTGGAATGGAATGGAACGGCCATGATAATCGCTGGAATGGAACGGGAATCACTGGAATGACAAATTTGACTGTCAAAACGCTCTAAACGGATCCAGCAACTGTTTACTAGACAGTATGCAAAATACGGGTCACTATCCCTGCGGTAAATATTGCTATTGGGATATTTTGGTACTGGAAGTTTGTTATGTTCGATTTGAAGGCAGGAGGCTTATTCCCGCCACATGTTGACCACCCTGACTATAAGGCCTATTTTGAAGCTTGAAGTGTAAGTTCAGATGGAACCAAGCTTCCAGGTGGGGGAATGGACCAATCGACTGGGAATCTGAACAAAACTTCGCAGCTGCAAGAAATTTTCTCCATTGTTTAAGAAGAATTAACGCGATTATGGCAGCACTACACTCAATCAAACGCTGTAAGGAGCCATCTAAAAATTACGTCATGGCATTTTATCCGTTTTCGGACCCACCTACCCCTGGCAATGGATCGTAATAATTTGTTGAGCACATGTACATACATGTAACAGGTCAGGGGGAGGGAAGGGAGTGCTGGCAGGTCGGGGGTAGAGCGGGGTTTCGCCCAGAGGAGGGTCCCAAATTTCAAAAAGCTCCAAAACGCTTGGAAATGCGTTTTTAGCACGTTTTTTTCAGTAAGAACCCTAAAAAACACTATTTTAAACTGCCGAATAGCGTTTTAGAGCCAAAAACAAGCAAAACATGACAAAATGGACTTCCAAAAACACCGAGTTCTCTTAAATATCAGCAATGGAAACGCCAAATTCAGTTCCCAAAAGATTTTCAAGCGAATTTTAGGCTAAAAATTAGTGATTTCTGAACCAGTTTGTTAGTACTGGGAGCCACTACTGGTACTTGTATTTTCGGATCGGGGGGGGGGTGAGGAGGGTTTGGCCCTTTCAGCTAGAGGGGTAACCCCCCAAACCCCCTAGTACATGTATGTCTGACATGGACCAAATTAAAACCCTGGATGGGGCCCCTAAGACTACTTTTCCGACCCCCTCCGATTTTCTGGCAAGTAATTTTTTGAGCAAATTTTTGCGATTGTTTGCAATTTCAGGCATCTAAGCAAGGCTCAGCTAAGTAAGTATTGGGTATTGGGGGTCTCAGGTATTGGGATTGGGTATTGGGTTTTTCAGGTTTTGTTCGCACTCTAGTTTTTAGTACCCAACCCCCTCCAAAAATTTGGGCTCAGACCCCCGGCCGGCGCCAGACCCCCAACTCCTCCCCTTTTCTAGTGTTTTAGGGCCAACATATTATTTAGCTGTCATAAATAGAGTACCAACTGCCATAAAATATTTTCAGTTAAGTTGTTCGCGGACAAGTGCAAACTCTATTTCAAGGCAAACACAAACGCAGATCGTAAATTATTTCAAGAAGATCTTGAGTGCCTTTTTAACTGGTCAAAATTGAATGGCCTCTCTCTCGCACTTGAAAAAACAGCTGTAATGCATTTAGGAATTAGGAGCGACAAATCCAAAAACACAGTATGCAATTGAAAACTGTGTTATGTACAGACGAAGTGGTAAATAGCCGATATCTTGGAATTATTGTTACGCCAGATCTAAAATTTAGTGAGCATTGCAGCGTCAATTGTGGTATTTTCTGTTGTTTTTCTAACAGTTTTGAGCCAGTCTAGCCTATTATTATACATCTCAAAAGTCCATTTTTAACTGAAAAATGACATAAATTAGGCTTGAGTTTTTTCCCGCGATTTATGTTTTTTTCTGACCCTTAGGCAAAAACCGGTTTTTTTTCGAACAAAACGGAAAAACACCAAAAAAACCTCACATCTCTGTTCAGAAACAGTCAAATTGAAACGCTTTTTAACAGGCTCAGCGTCAGACGCCATTCAAACGGGCCTCACTGGGCCAAACCCCACTTTTTCATAGCGTTCATCTTTGTAGCTTGATGTGTATTACATTACTTGCAGTACTTGTGTCGTTTCTGCATATTTTTGGTAATGTTCTTACAAATGTAAGTGGTTTGGGGCGAATAAATAAATAAATAAGCACATGCGTTATGTAATTCAAATAGAAGTGTTAGTGGATCAGGTGTAGCTGGGGGGAAGGAAATCAGGAACCGATCCCAAACAAAAACTAATATGTTTAATGATCATAATTGATTATAAATTAACGATTTCTATCGATAAATATCGATTATCGATAATTTTTTTGGCAAAATTCCAAAATTTCAAAATCGTCTAAAATGGTCATGTCATATATAATTTGGAAGCCCTTCGCCTGGCGAGTCTAATGATCACTAAATCAGCATAGGGCACGCCCCGGGGGGCCTGTTTTGCCAAATATAAAAGTACCCCTAGAGACGCATAGGTATAGGCACGCTCCGGATGGCCTGTTTTCCAAATATAAAAATACCCCTAGGGGACGCATCAGTATAGGCACGCTCCGGAGGGCCTGTTTTAAAAACATAAAAATACCCCTAGGGGACGCATCAGTATAGGGCACGCTCCAGAGGCCCTGTTTTCCAAATATAAAAATACCCCTAGAGACGCATCAGTACAGGGCACGCTCCGGATGGCCGGTTTTCCAAATATAAAAATACCCCTAGGGGTACGCATCAGTATAGGGCACGTTCCGGAGTCATATAGTCATAAGAAAGTTAATTAATTAATATCTAATCCATTTCTGACCTTCCCTGATTCCCCCCCCAGCTACACTTAACCCGTGTTAGTCTACGCTGTTCCGCTGGGGTGGTGCCCATACAGTCTAGTAAATAGTTGCTGGATGCGTTTAGAGCATTTTGACAGTCTAATTTGTCATTCCAGTGATTCCCGTTCCATTCCAGCGATTATCATGACCGTTCCATTCCATTCCAGCGTTCCATTCCAGTGATTATCATCTCCCCAGCGAGCCCCCTCCCCGATCTGGAACGACGTCGTATATGGACTGCCCCAAAGCGGAGTAGTTATTGTTCATTAAGACCAACCTTCACTTTTTAAGAATTTTCCATGAATGGTTGTTATAAGGTAAACCATACATGTAACAGGGCGGTCTGGGGGGTCTGCCCCCACCCGACTTAGGCCAGACCCCCTCGGATAGGGACCCCCCCCCCGAGACGATTTCGCCGACCCCCCTCCGATTTTTCTGGGAAGTAAATTTTCGAGCAAATTTTTGCAATTTTTTACACTTTCACACACAAAAATTGCCAAAATCGCCAGCAAAACAGCGCTTTTTAGCTGTATTTCAGCACAAATTAGCGATTTTTGGCGATTTTTAGACCAAAAATTGCGATTTTTCTCTATTTTTGAGCGTTTTTTAGTGCCCACCCCCTCCCCCAAAATTTTGGCTCAGACCCCCCCCCCCGACCGGCGCCAGACCCCCCCAACCCCCCTCCCCCCATCGGCGGATGACCTGTTACATGTGAGGTAAACTGGTCAGAATTCTTTGTTCTTTTGTCGCTCAGAAACGGTTATGGCCCCCGCCCCACCTCTGCGTTCCCGTCGCGCGGGGGGAACAACCGGCCAGGGGGTACCAGGAGGGTAATCAATCAAATATCTTTCTACCAAAACCACTTAATCTACTACTCTCTTTCATACAAGCCATCTTCCACTAACACTTACCCTCCCTACCTCCTGCAGCAAGGTTGACGAAAGAAGTGCCAACCGTGCATTCTAAATCCCAAACTCACAACACTAACACATTTCTCTCACTTTATCCTAACCAGGGAGGCGACTACCAACTCCCCTTACGGTAAAGCGACGTCTTCTTCTGCTTATCTGCATTCTTAAACTTTTAGTAAATTAGAAAACTCTGAACAGTCTCACATGGTATACAGTCGCAAAATATGCACAATTTATCGTTTAAAAGCTAATTATTTAGTTATTTAAACTACAGTATAGATAAAAAATGTCCCATCGCTTTTTCCTTCAGTCAAACGTTTCGTTCTCAGTCACTTCTTTACCGATTTGGCTCCAATTTTCAGCAAAAATTAACAACATGGTTGGCTAAATATTCTGCAAGTTTGGTGCCAAAATTCTGACTTATACTGGTTTTATGACTCAAAAACTAGGAATGAGGGTGGTGCACGCAAATTTATTTTTTTCGGTAATACAAGGAGTACAGGCCTGAAACTTGCAGGAATGATTGGTGTTGCCATTGGGCACCATACTAAGCGGGCAGCCCTGTAGCTCAAAGGGCACTAAAATTGGGGAATTTCTAAAACTTGAGTGAAAATCCAATAGTTAAGAAATCCGCACCTTCTAGAATCAAAGCACTGAATCTCTTGTTAATCAACACAGATTGTAGCAGGATGTTGGACAAATAAATGAACCTGATATTTAAGAGCCAGTTTTTCTAAGGGTCGACTCTTCCCGGACAAATCTCAACTTTATGTCTCCGATTTGGCTAAAATTTTGTATTTTGGTATAATTTAACCTAAAAAGATGTTTTATCACCTTCCCGGCCATTTTTGAGAGGGTCACTTTTTCGACCCAACCTCAGATCTCGGCTTATAACTCTGGAACCAGTGAACGTAGAAACTTGCGGATTGCATATTTATAATCACATGAGCGTTCTCTTTCACACGATACCCTACATGACCAGATTCGAGACAAAAAATTTTTTTCGAACCTTTTCTGGGCCAAATTTGACCCCCCCAAAGGTGCGACTACCGCTATTTTATTTCATAAAAATGTAGCGCTATTTATTCACTTTTGATAGCACAAAAAAAATCGAGAAAAAAAATGGGCGTCTAATTGAGTTTTTGGGCCTTGAAAGTTGTCAGGTCGAAAATTTGCCCAATAAAAGATTGCCTTGTAAAGAGCATATCTTTGTCAATTTTGAACCGAGTTCAGTGATTTTTTGCACACATATTGCACTGTGTCCCTGACACATACTGCACAAATCTGACCTTGCTGGCTCTTGCTTGGCGCCAGTTCTACGCTTCTTGGTCACATTTCAAGATAAATTAGTTTACAAAGCAAATAGAATTTCCTGATAATCTGCAGTATCTTCCTGATAATTTGACAGTTGCGACTTTGTTACTGTCTTTTTTGCCGTCTTTTCACTAGGTACCTACTACGTACCTACAACTAGACATCTATCTGGCCTGTGTCAAGGTTCGGTAACGACATCTACAGACAGCATATTTGTGGTTTCGCTGACAGCATATATGTATGACTGTCCTGGGATAAGCTTAAGTTATAAATACAATGGTAAGAACAGTTGAAGTTTGTTGCTTAGCTGTACTTAAGAAAATTAACCTACATGAGTTCGTATTTAGAAAGAGGAGCAATAGCCACGCTAAAGTTTGTTGCTGCTGCATACAGCATGAACCCATGAGAGTGTTTAGAAACAAGTAACAGTCAGATTCAATTAGCTAAAGTGATGCAGCAAGCATGCAAGTTGTCTGGAAAGCCATGCACTGACTTTGTTGCTATCGATCATGTTCAAGGCAGCATTATAGCAGCATTTCATGCTGGAAACTCAACCAGTCGCTTTCAACATAGCATGGAATTCCGTGGAACTGGTGGAAAGGTTAACAAACTGTTTGTTGATGCTCTGAACACTGTATGGCCACCTCTGAAAAAGCAGTTATACCACACATCAATTGAATTCCCACTATACAGTATAACTTTCACTGGTCACTCATTTGGAGGTGCTCTAGCACTTATTGTATAATCTGACTTTGCATTTACTATACATACCTGTATTGCAACAAAGAATTTCGCTCTACACCTATGGGCAGCCAAGGGTTGGTAACTTTGAATTCGCAAAACAGTTCTTTCTCCGTGTTCCTCCTCATGCTTGGCGTGTTGTGAAGGCCAATGATTTCATGGCTAACTTTCCAGACTGCGATGGAAGCCACAGTTGTAGTATTTTCTCTGTTTGTCTATTAGAACGAAATTTTAGGTGCAGCAGTTGAGTGCACAGCATCACCCACTGATGCTTACTATCACAGTGCTCTTGAAGTGAGTAACCTAAGTTAAGACTTGGTTGTGTATTTATTGCCTGGCTTTAGGTACAATATGCACATACTATGCCATTGACAGTGGAGTTATCTAAACCAGTTATTACTTATGAAATCTGCAACAGTTATCCTCTGTTTGAAGACCAAAAATGTTCAGTAAGCAAGACTACTAGTCCATGTTTGTCAATTATTGGTGCACCTGTAGCTTGTCTATTAGCTTGGTTCGGCTGGTGCTAGAATGAAGAACAACAACAATAACAACTTTACACAACGCACATGTACACCAGAGCAAGCCAGTGATAACCAAATACGGTTAGATGCAAGGTAAATCACTTAGGCAAACCGGCCTTACTCTTGTACTTTTGTGGCCGAAAAACACTTTCAATCTCAGTACAGCAGTTACATATTCAACTATAAGTTTATTGTTTGTACCCAGGCCAGTGACCAGGAGTGTCAATCAATACATACAGTTTTGATCATACATGTAACAGGTCATCCGCCGAAGGGGAGGGGGTTGGAGGGGGTCTGGCGCCGGCCGGGGTTGGGGGTGTCTGGCGGCCGGCCGGGGGGGGGATCTGAGCCAAAATTTTGGGACGGGTTTGGGCACTAAAAACGCTCAAAAATAAAAAAATCGCAATTTTTTGGTTAAAAATCGCTAATTTGGGCTGAAATACAGCTAAAAAGTGCTGTTTTGCAGGCGATTTTGGCAATTTTTGTGTCTGAAATTGCAAAAAATAGCAAAAATTTGCTCAAAAAATTACTTGCCAGAAAAATCGGAGGGCGGGGGGTCGGAAAAATCGTCTCGGAGGGGGCCATTCGGGGGGCTGGCCTAAATCGGGTGGGGACAGATCGCCAGACCCCCTGTTACATGTATGCTTTTGATGAACTTCAGACAGCCATGTAGCATACTTCGGAGAAACAATTGAGCAAGCTTGCAGTCCAATTAATGCCAAGACTAAATTATCCATAAGCTGTCACAGTTGCCTACTGAAGAACCTCTGTGGACAGCCAAACTGTCTGTGTGGTTTTTTGTAAACTTTGCTTTGTAAACTAGTATCTTGAAATGTGACCAAGAAGCGTAGAACTGGCGCCAAGCAAGAGCCAGCAAGGTCAGATTTGTGCAGTATGTGCCAGGGACACAGTGCAATATGTGTGCAAAAAATCACTGAACTCGGTTCAAAATTGACAAAGATATGCTCTTTACAAGGCAATCTTTTATTGGGCAAATTTTCGACCTGACAACTTTCAAGGCCCAAAAACTCAATTAGACGCCCATTATTTTCTCGATTTTTTTTGTGCTATCAAAAGTGAATAGATAGCGCTACATTTTTATGAAATAAAATAGCGGTAGTCGCACCTTTGGGGGGGTCAAATTTGGCCCAGAAGGGGTTCGAAAAAAATTTTTTGTCTCGAATCTGGTCATGTAGGGTATCGTGTGAAAGAGAACGCTCATGTGATTATAAATATGCAATCCGCAAGTTTCTACGTTCACTGGTTCCAGAGTTATAAGCCGAGATCTGAGGTTGGGTCGAAAAAGTGACCCTCTCAAAAATGGCCGGGATGGTGATAAAACATCTTTTTAGGTTAAATTATATCAAAATACAAAATTTTAGCCAAATCGGAGACATAAAGTTGAGATTTGTCCGGAGGTTAAGGAGCAAAAGTCGATTCCTAGAAAAACCGGCTCTTAAACTCTGTTCCACACTATAGAAACCTTCCCTGCAGCGTTTTTTGAAAATTGAAAATCTTTAGAATCGTCATTTTGCCGGCTTTACGAAGAAAAATTCCGGATATTTAGTCATGTTTTTGAAATTCCCCAATTTTAGTGCCCCTTGAGCTACAGGGCTGCCCGCTTAGTATGTTATGCCCAATAGCAGCACCAATCATTCCTGCAAGTTTCAGGCCTGTACTCCTTGTATTACCGAAAAAAATAAATTTGCGTGGACCACCCTCATTCCTAGTTTTCGGGTCATAAAACCAGTATGAGTCGGAATTTTGGCAGTAAACTTGCAGAATATTTAGCCAACCAGGTTGTTATTTTTTGCTGAAAATTTGAGCCAATTCGGTAAAGAAGTGACTGAGAACGAAACGTTTGAGTGAAGGCCGAAAAAGCGATGGGACATTTTTTTGATCTATACTGTATTTGGTATTATCTGGTATAAAAAATACCAAATAATACCAAATACCTGGAAAATACCAAATAATACCGGATGCCATTTGCATCCCTAGCTCTGAGTAACGTCTCTAACTTGAAGGTTCACGTTTAAAAAATAGTTCACTCTCTGCGGCTGCTGATTAGACCAACTCTCGTTACTTACTAGAAGACTATTTGCATTTATTTAGCGTAACGCCAATGGTGCTATCGTGCGGATTGTGTGCCAGAGCGTTGTTGAATGGCAGCTCTAGAAAAGGCGCGTCCATACACACATGGGTGAAGTTTTTGCGTTGGCAAGATTTGGTTAAGGATGAGGAATTTCGCAAGGACAGAGAAGAGCGTCAGAAAATCCATCAAGTGTCAACCGGTGAATACTTGACTGCAGAAGATCCTAATTCAGGTAAATAATCTCATAAAACATGCATTGGTATAGAGACGTATCAAAACTTGGTAGTTTGATTGAAAAGTTCTAAAATCAACTGTAAGATCTGAACAGTTGGTTCTAGAGATGAAACAATAAACAGTCATGTCTCGTTAATCCGGACCTCGTTAATCCAGATATTCGCCTTCCGGACAAGATTAGTCCAGGTCCCAATTTTCACCCATGTTATATGCATACATGGGCCGGAATTAATCCGGAGGGGGTAGGGGGGTTGGAGACCTCGGGGGGGGGGGGGCAAAAAAGGCCAAAAAAACGTCTAGTTTGCCTTAAATAACGAAAATTTCGGGGTAATAAGGAAAATAAGGAGGGGGTAGGTGGGGGAGGGAGGGGTATGGCCGGCTGAGGGGGAGGGGTATACCCCCGGCCCGTGTATGGTTATATGACTCGTTAATCCGGACACAAGATTTTGGCTTGGGGTCCCAACTTCGAAATTTGTATGGTAAAGTGATTCGTTAATCCGGATTTGGTTAATATGGACAAAATCCATGCGCAATTTTTCAATTCAGGTGTGAATTTTCAATTGAATAATGTTTTTCTTTGAGTCAGAATGTGATTTTTTTTGCCTTTTTAGCAGCTATAATCAGCTGAAATAAGTTTTTGGGTTTTAATTAGGAGGTACAGCTACAGAATCTGATGCAACTAACAAAAAGCTGTCATTTAGAACTTTCACTTTGAAGTCATGATTCCTTAATCCGGAAATTCGCTAATCTGGACAAAATTGGTCGGTCCCAACTTGGCCGGATTAACGAGACATGACTGTATTGGGTTGATTGGGGCAAGAATGCATAAAAGAGTAGCAAGAATGTGCCGCTCAGCGGCCGGCCGAGTGTCGATGCGCTGTACCAAAATTACTGGAGGGGTCGCGATCACTGCATATTTGGTGTAACATCTTCAATCATCACAATAACTAAAATAAGTGTCCAATTGCAAGGCAGGATTGCAAGATATCTGTGAAATGCATCAGGCTTTTTGCATTTGTGAATGTTTCCATTTTTACCGCAGCACATGAGCTTGGCCATGTACACATGCCACCTGCTTGCATATTCCAGCTTTTTTACCTTTCTTTCCCTTTATCATGTTGCCGTAGACTTGAGAAATCAATGGCGGCAGCTATATTCCCAAAGACAGATTGAATAACCCGCTAAAAAGTCAGGTTGCGCTGCAATAAAGCGCATGCGCAATTACTGGAGGGGTCGCGAAATTCGCGACCCCTCCGGAAATTTCTGGAGGACCCCTCCAGTAATTTTGGTACAGCGCATCGACACTCGGCCGGCCGCTGAGCGGCACATTCTTAGAGATGTTCCATGGAAAATTTCCAATGGAAAAAAAAGGAAATTTTCCGGAAAATTTCCAGAAATTTTCCTAAGGGGTCGGAAAAAAATGGAAAAAAGGAAAAATATTCATTACTGCTTTTTAATGAACCTGACGCGTTTAGCGCTCTTAATGCGATCAAAGAAACGTGAATCAGGTCTATTTCTAGTTGCATTTCCGTATAATAGGTTCAGTTTGTTCGGCAAGCTCTCACTTTTGTTCCTGATTGGCCTACATAAAGCACAACGTGCCTTTGCTTAAGCGAGCGAGAAGTGGTGCTTCTAGAATGAAACAAGCCCCTAGGCCGAGAGAAGAAGATAGTGAAAAATGTGCCGATGCTGTTGAGAACACCGATTCTGACGTTGACATTTCCCTTGATGACAGTTTAGAATTTGCTTCCGATCTCGATACATAGGCTGTTGTTGCGTTGTTAGCTTCCGATACATTACATGTTTGCAGTCATTTGTCGGTTGAACTCTCTTGTCTGGTCTGAATTAAACTCTATCTGTTGTTAAAAATATTATAATGCATAGAAAAAACAAAAAAGCTGTCTAGAATTATCTAGGACCTGCAAGGAGCCCATTTCTGGCGTTTTCTCAAATTTTTAAAATTGGAAAAATATTATGGAAAATTTCCGGAAAATTTCCGGCGGACATTTTTTTCCGGAAAAGGAACATCTCTACACATTCTTGCTACTCTTTTATGCATTCCTGATTGGGGGTATTCTCCGATATTTGGTGTTGGGTTTTTACCCCCAAACCCCTATACAGTCATGTCTCGTTAATCCGGACAAGTTGGGGCCGGCCAATTTTGTCCGGATTAGCGAATTTCCGGATTAACGAGTCAAAGCTAAAAGACTGTTTGTCGGCTAAAAGGCCGGAATGACAGCTTTTTGTTAGTTGCATATCAGATTCTGCAGCTGTACCTCTTCTTAATTTAAAGCCAAAAGCTTATTTCAGCTGATTTATAGCTCCTAAAAGGCAGAAATAATCACATTCTGACTCTACGAAAAGCATTGTTCAATTAAAAATTCACACCTGAATTGAAAATTTGCGCATGCATTTTGTTCAAATTAACCAAATCCGGATTAACGAATCACCTTACCATACAAATTTCGAAGTTGCGCCCCAAATCTTCTGTCCGGATTAACGAGTCATATAACATGGGGGAAAATTGGAACTTGGCCTAATCTTGTCCGGAAGGCGAATATCCGAATTAACGCGGTCCGGATTATCGAGACATGACTGTAATATTATAGACTAGATATTTTGAAGAGTCTTTTTTGGTTTTTTGCTGATTTTATTTGAAAATTTGCTATTCCAAAATAATTTTTCGTTGAATAAGTTGAGTCCGGATGATCTTGATTACCGGCATATGGCATAATGATACTATTATATTGAGAAATTAGATGAATACATCGACAGAACAGTATCAGCTTGCCGTCAGAACGGCAAGGCACTCCACTGAGTATACAGTAGGATTTTTCCACATAGTCACATTTTGATTCACTTTTGCAGCACAAATTTTATATGAAAACAAAATTTTCAGTGCATTTCCCTTATTGAAATAATTCTCTAACTGTTTTTCACAGCTTCACAATGTTTTTTTGACAACGAAATCGATTTAGAAGATTTTATGGGCTTCAAAATTAGCACTTGCACAAATTCCAAATATTTTGTATTAATTGGGTATTGGTTTTCCGATAATTGTTTCATCTGTAGTTGGTTTGGCCGGAGTGGTTCCCATTCCCTAACTTGCTGTCACCGGCTTTCTGAGGCCTAGGTTGTACTTTGCGTCGGCTGCGGTACTGCCATTGTCAGTAGTTTCAGTGATGCCAAAGAAACACCCAGAAGACCGTACATACGAGGACAGAGGCTCTCCTCTTTCGTTCGATTTTATGGCTGCGCAAACTCAGATGCGTTATTTGGACTGGAGCCCGGATGCTATTCGTCGGTACAGACGCTACATTGCATTTGTGGAACGTCAGTACGACCAACGGTATGATCGGCTTTACTCGTTAACCGTGGCTACGATCACCGGTATCTCTATCTCTATTTCCGGATCGGCTTGAAATCTAAACATGTAATTGACGTGCAACGTGTTTCCCTCGTAGGTCGGCACCACTCGCGGCACCACCAGCTGTCGCTCTTGTATCGATAAGCTTTTGCCGGGGGCGATTGCGTCCACCGGAGTCGAACAGATCACGTACTCCATGTGCTTCACGTCTTCCACGTTCTCGTACCGGCTGCGAGCCTTGTACCTGGCCTGTTGCATCAGTTGCAGCTGAGCGTTGACGATGCGCTTCCGACTGCCGTTGTGAATCTGGCCACTGACCAGTATTTTCTGAAATTGAAATTCACTGTACCAGCTGCTGTGGTTCTGTCCAAGACTCACTTCTCCATGTAAGTAGCCGTGCTTGGGAATGGACAGTTCGGCTTGAACTGTGCCCCAGGGAAGACAGCAGCAGGTGTAGTCGGTGGTGTCCAGAGCTTCAACCGGTCTCTGCGCCGACGCGAAATCAGCCATGTTTACGCGTGCGAACACGAGGAACGGCCGTTGCAGTGCCACTGTTTCGTCTTTGTCCACTGTTCGTAGAGTGACGGTGGTCTGGTATCGAATGTGACCGAATTCTCCTTCGAATGACGACGGCAGATTGACGGGCAGGTCGCACTGGAACGGCAGTCGGTGATGGCCGGGCAGCAGTTTCTGGGCACTTTGCGCTAACTGCTGACTCTCGTGCAGATACGTCTAAACGGCTGAATTGGTTGAAGAAGTCAAGTCATTAGAACAAAAACTGCCCACCTACAGTCAATTTCAACAAAATACCAACCTCATTGCTTTCGTAAATCTTCTCTGACAACTTGTTAATCCAAGAGTTCTGGGCTTCGCCGTGCAGTTCGAGCGTGATCTGAGCGATGGTGAGCGGTTCGGTGACGGCCACAGAGACGTCTCCTGCCAGTCGCGACCCAGCAACGTAGGCCGTGTCGGCGTGGTCCAGCTCCAGCTCCACTCTGGCCATTTGCTGGTGGCGGCTGTTGGTAGAGGAGCGGACAGGCTGTTTGTGGCAGTTGTTGCAGCTAATCACTCATTTCATTCGATCAATAGCTAATTACATTGCTTGTGTCCTCAGCGCTCTACCTGATTGCCCGCTTGTCTCGGAACCTAACCAACCGAACAATTTCAGTTTCCTTCCCGAGAGACATCTTTACTTGGGTTCTGATCTGGCCACGGCGCATTTTATCCTGCACAGGAAGGGCAAAGTGAAATTTATCGACGACTCCGTCTGGTACGAGACTGACAAGTACGGCTACTACAAATTGCCAGGAAGAAAGGTGGAGAGTAAGTGGTTGGCTTTGGGCTAATCTGAACCTACCTGTTGATGAGAATTGCGGGACACAAGCAAACACAGTTAATGTGTTGAAACAAATACAGTACTGAGCAAAAAATGTTCAATCAGTAAACCATCCTGATTCGTTGTTTTCCGTGCACAGAACCATCAGGAGTTGAAATTTTGCTATATCAAATAGTGTGCGAACAATACCTGAGACCCCCAATACCTCACTACCCAATACTTGCGTCGCTGGGCCAAAAATTGCATTTCATTGAATATGTACATACATTCCAGTGGTGTACACAGGATTTCTTTGTCACATTTTTTGTGAAATTAAATAGCGGTAGTCGCCGCAGCACCTTTGGGGGAGTCAAATTTGACCCTGAAGGAGTTCGAAAAAAATTGTCTCTAATCCGGTCGTGTAGCGTACGTTTGAAAGAGAACGCCCATCTAATTCTAAATATGCAACCCGCATTTTTTTATATTCACGTGTTCCAGAGTTATAAGCCAAGAGCTGAGGTTGGGTCGAAAAACTAACCCTCATAAAAACGGTCGGAAACAACTTTTTATGTTAAATTGTGCCAAAATACAAAATTTTAGCCAAATCGGAGACATGAAGTTGAGATTTGTCCTTAGGTTAAGGGGGAAAAATCGAATGCTAGAAAAACCGGCTCTTAAATACCAGGAACGAAATTCGGGGGACGAAAACCCCAATACCTGGAAAATACCCCAATGCATCCAATACCAGTTCACACTCTGATATCAAACAAAAAACTCTTAAATTGAACAAAAATGGGTCGATAAACTGGGTTCCGGGAGTCAAATCCCGGAAATTTTGGTTGGGGGCTACAGATGTGTGGCCATTCATGGGTGAGTGGTGGCCCATGGAAAATTTTCGGTTGGGTCTAAGCTCGACCCATGACGATCTGACCACGAAAGTGCGTGTAGATGAGGATATTTCAGACTTGTACGTCGAAGCGATCGATGCTTCCGGCACGGAGTTGATGTATGAGGCATTTGACAACATGACCAATCTGAAGTTCGTTCGGATGTTGAGTCTGCGCGGCTGTCCCTACGTAAACGACTGGTGTCTCAGTCGTATGACTCAGTTTGAGGATTCGCTGCAGCTGCTCGACCTCAGCCATTGCACTCGCCTCTCAGCCAGAGGTGTCAGTGCGCTGGCTTGCCTAAAGTACGCTCCCTCACTCATACATGGGCCGGAAAAAATGGAGGGTGTGGCTTTCGACGGGGGTTGGCGAGTATAAATAAAACCGCTTTCCCAAAGGTGGCCGGTTTTTCGAAAGGGGTATGAGATCAAGTTGGCTTCCCAGAAGAAAGGTCGCCAAAATTTTTCGCTTTCCGAAAAAAAGGTCGCCAAAATTTCGAAGAGGGGTCGGGCAGTTAGCGCCTGTCGGGCGAGGATAAACCCCCACCAGCCCATGTATGTCCCTCACTTGAATGCTGCATTTTAAGAAAGACTGATTCCGATTTGCAGAAACTTGAGGTACCTGCGCTTGGAAGGACTGGGCCACATAAAAGACATGGCTAAAGTGGCTCTGATGTTAGAGAGCGTCATTCCTAAGTTGCAAGTTGTGGGGCTGGACTATGATGTAGCTCTGGGTTGGTTGGAAGAGGAAATGAGATTGCTCCAACATCCGATGGTGGTGCAGGACGCCAAGGGCAACTGTCACGTGCAGGACGACAGCGGTCAGTGGTTCTACTTGGCCGGCAAACTGGACGAGCGCCCGGTGGTCGACAACGACGATCTGCCCCTGCTACAAACTCGGATTCGTCCCGACCCTCCCGAACTGCCTTTGGAGGATTTGGACCAACTCGATGCTTTATCGGGAGGCAAACTTAGACATTTGTTAGTTGGCTCGCCGTCGGGACTTAGTTGGACGGTGGAATCTGAAAGAATTCTTAGTTTTGAGGCCAAGAAACTGGTCAGAACCAAGGCTGAAATTCACCCGTTCCTACTGCCGGAAGATTTGCGCTCAAAACTGCTGGACACCTCGGCAAATCGGAAGGTACTGTCAGATACCGAAAAAGATGCTCCTACTATTCCGCTTAGTCCATCCAGTGTTTCGTAGAATGTACTTAATGCTATTTTTTAATTAAGTACAGAGTGTTTAGTAAAGTTAGAGAGTGGACTGTGCTGACTTGACGTCACAGTGTTTACCTCTGATCCATAGTCTTATCTGTTTGTGGTTGTGCAATTTTATTGCTATATCAGGTGTACTGTTCGAGTCTGCCGGTTATTGCTGGTATAATGGCTGACTGTGGGGGTCTGACTTGTATTACGTGCCGTCTGGTGTTCGCCGAAGCCGAGCTGCAACGCCACCATTACAAAAGCGACTGGCACCGATACAATCTGAAAAGGAAAGTGGCCGAACTGCCTCCTGTAACCGCTGAACAGTTCCAGAACAAACTACTTGCTCAAAGCGCCGAGGTAACTTGATGCTTTTGTCGAAGACGTGCATTTTTTATGTTGTAGGTTGATTCGGGAAGTCAATATTCAGTTGACAAGCAAAAGTGTGCTGTCTGCAATAAGCAGTTCCAGAGCGCCGAAACCTTTGAAAATCATTGCCAGTCGAGGAAGCATAAGGACGCTGTCAAGAAAGCCGATAGTATGCCGGAATCGCAAGTGGGTTTTTGTGTGTGTTTGTTTGTTTTAAGTTCCGTACCGGTAGAAACAAACATTTTTTACGTTCAGCTCACCTGAATAGAAAAATTTGAAACGCTTCTGAGCTCAATTCTTGGCCGTTTGTTCTGTAAATTGGTGCAGAGTTTCTTCTGTAGAAACTGTAGTGGCTGACAAATTTGCAGGAAAAAATGTCAGCTTGTTGGCTCGCAATGGTTGTTGATGATTTTCCGTTCAGCTGAGCTTACCCCACCCTTACCCCCGCGGCCCATGTATGTGCCCCATCCTATCTAAGTTGTGTGTTAATTGTTTGTTGTTGTGTGTGTCCAAAATGTCAGATCTTGTGTACTAATAATGTATGGATTTGCGTTGCAGAGACAAGAGAGCGAAAGGAAAGAGGAGTGGTGTGAAGAGGAAGAGAGTTGGTGGGAGGCGGCAGAGGAGGAAGGACTGGGACTGGAGGAGTGTTTGTTCTGCTGCGAGATCAGCGAGTCTCTCGAGCTCAACTTGCGTCACATGGCGCGCAGTCACGGATTCTTCATTCCCGATTTGGAGTACTGCACTGACGTGGAGGGTCTTATTGATTATGTCGGTAAGATAGATAATTCAACCTTTTAATTGCACAATTACCAGTTGTATAGGAGTCTAGCTTAGTGTCAGTCAGTCAGTCAGTAGTTATAGTCAGGGTGGTGCGAGTTCGAATTTGCATACGAGTCGTCGCGCGCCGAGTGGGGGTCCATTGTGCTCAGCCCAAACGCTGCGTGCCATGGCGCCGTCTGGTCCGGGTATGTGGTAGATGCCAATGTAGTGTTTATCGCTTGAGGGTAAAGTTTGCTGAGGTCGGCATACAACCTTGACAAAGACCGACTCGTCCGGGTCCAACGCGCCCACGGCTGGCTTGATTCGAAAGATTTTGTTGTCTGTGCATTTCACTTTGTAAACTTGTCGATTGTCGCTTTGATTAGTTATCTTCAGTTGACGCTCGATCGTCTCTGTGAATGTACCCGAAAACTTGAACGTCCGCTCCGGCACCGTAGAAAACTCAAATCTCCCATCCTCGTATCTGATCTCCATCTATACACAACACAACACAACACTACCAGTACAAACTTTGAATGCTACAATCCAATCTTCTTTAAGACACCCACCCTCTCTTTCCTTGCTGTGCATTCCATTATTTCAGGTAAAAAGGTCTCCCTCGGTTTCATGTGTTTGTGGTGCAGCGAACATGGCAAGCGCTTCCGTTCGTTGGAGGCGGTGCAGCAGCACATGAAGGACAGGGGCCACTGTAAAATCTTCCACGACGGCACTGCAGTACTGGAGTTTCAAGACTTCTATGACTTCAGGTTGTTGCAGAGCGCCTTGTCATATATAACTGTTGCTATTTTAAGTGCCAGCTACCCAGATTCTGACCGTGCAGAAGACGCTGATGCCGAGGCTCCCGTAGAAGTGTTGCAAGAGAAGAATTGGCAGCTGGTACTGCCCTCTGGTACGTGCATGTAATCAGGTTGGAGTGAGCAAGAACGTACAATGTAGTTAGTCACAGCGTCACAACCTACGCAGACATAAAGGATTTTCCCCAAAATCAGGGAACGGTGTTTTAGGTGCCACCGTAGGTCACCGATCGCTGATGCGATATTATCGGCAGCGCTTGCGACCGCAGCAGCAGGTTTTGGGCAAAAAGCGGTCTGGTGCACATTCACTTGACAAGTTGCTGCATCAGTACAGAGCAATCGGGTGGACGTCCAGTACCGGTACGTTGCAGTGCCTTTTCTCGTCTTATATAAACACTTTAGGCGAAATGGCTGTGCGAAAAGCGAAGGACATAAAATACATGACCAAATTATTAACTAAGCAACGGGCGAAACTAGGTATTGCTTCGAATAATTTGTTTGTTTCTCGAGGAAGAACCGGTGTTTAATCATAATTTGATCACCAATGAATGATACTGTGTTGTTTTGCTCTTTTGGTTGATTTCTAATCAGTCGCATACTGTGACCACTGTAACGATTCAACGATGTCGGTTTATACAGGATGTGTCAACCCTTTTCTGAAGGGGGAACCGTAATTCTCACCTGATTGCGCAAAAAATTGACTTAAGATCAGGAAACATTGTAAGAAATGTGATGAGAACAATTTGGATTTGGAGTTTTTCTGTGTACTAAAAACTAAATTTGGCATTCAGATCTACCATACCAGCGTGGTGATTTGAGTTGAAAGTTTTGCTCGAATAAACTCTATTTGACTGACGGTAGCTGTAATAGCTTTCCAACTGTCGATCGTTACTAATAGCACTGAAGACCAAAGTCGCGCTCGTGTGCTCGATTCCTGCGACCATTTGAAGGATTTGTTTTTAAAGGTCAAAACTCACCCATGCTACACTATTGGCGCGCTTTCCAGTTCTGTCGAAACGGTATGTTCCGTTATGATTAGTTTTTAGTTGTCAATGGTTTATCTGAGATTTGGTGACTCTAAATGTCAAAGATCAGCTGAAGGCCGCTTAGTTTACCGAATGATTCACTGACCTGATAAGAGTAGCTGAACTTGCTTAGATTTTCAAACATTACACTTCTGCACGGGTTTGACGCTCTTGCCATGATCAAATGGTTGATTGTTTTGGGTGTTGTCGGAGCAGCTCTGGTTAGTTACTGCGTGCTTCTGAGAAGGTTGAGTGCTTAGACTTTCAGTGCATCGAGTGCCCGGATCATCGTTCCGAGTGTCCTGACGGCACAACATGCTGTCAGCTGCAAACGGGCGAGTGGGGGTGTTGTCCGATGCCAAACGCCGTCTGCTGCAGCGACCATCAGCATTGCTGTCCGCGTGGCACCAAGTGTGATGTCAGTCACGGAACGTGTGTGCATGTACGTACGTCTTATTGTTGACTCCGTTCCGTTCTACTCGGTTTGTTCAGGCCAACGGTCAACGTATTGCAATGCATCGCAAGCTGCCCTCCATTCCTTACAGCAGTCGAACGAATACAGTGCAGTGCGATGACAGATCCTCTTGTCCCGACGGTACGACCTGTTGTTTGCTGCGGTCCGGTAAGTACGGCTGCTGTCCGATGCCACAGGCTATTTGCTGCAGTGATAAATTACACTGCTGTCCGCACGGCACCAAGTGCGACGTTACTCATGGCACCTGCTTGCGACAGGTACAGTGGCCGAGCTAAGTTGCTAATCGGCAGCTGCGCCTTGTAGAGTGCTGCCCATTTGACCGTGTACCACAGCCATGCCAGACTGGTGCTGCACCCGCTCAGAATGCCGAAATCTGTGTGTGCTGACTCCCGCCACGCTTGTCTAGGACACACCACTTGGTACGTACTAGCTGTGCCATTCTAACTGCGTCATTCAGTCATATTTCAGTTGTCAATCGTCAGATGGTTTCTATGGTTGCTGTCCGTTTATAAACGCTGCTTGTTGCGCTCAGTGGGACAAGTGTTGTCCGGAAAACACCGTGTAAGAAAGAGACGTCCGTTATTTTGACTTGGTGATGGTTGTCGGTAACTTCAGTTGCTCGAGAGACGGACGTTCATGTATTAGACGAGCCAATGCCACTGCAGCTTTGGTTGTGCCGTCTGCCGACATTCATCTTGCTGATCGTGTGTGGCCGGGCTTTGACAAAATTATGTGCCAAGATGGCTCGGAATGTCCCTCACAAAGCACTTGCTGTCACACTGGCAAAGGCGTCTACGCCTGTTGTCCTATGCCAAATGTACGTACGTGCTCATTATTACGTATCCTCTAGTGCCCGATGTATCGGACCTTTTGGATTATGTTTCGCT